>JAQQAE010013219.1:0-12843 GCA_029823295.1 Pseudamia nigra | reverse complement strand
TGATGTGGGGTTGGTGCAGTTGGTCAGGTCTAGGTTCAGCAACAGTATGTGTCAAAGAATGAGGTCAGCTGACGACCCGAATATACTGAATGACCAGGTTATTCCTTCAGTGGATTTTTTTCTTTCCTGATGGTACGGGCATATTCCAAGACGACAATGCCGGGATTCATCGTGCTCAAATTGTCAAAGAGTGGTTCACGGAGCATGAGACATCATTTTCACACATGGATTGGCCACCACAGAGTCCAGACCTTAACCCCATTGAGAATCTTTGTGATGTGCTGGAGAAGGCTTTGCACATCAGACTCTACCATCATTAGTGCAAGATCTTGGTGAAAAATTAATGCAACACTGGATGGAAATAAGTCTTGTGACATTGCAGAAGCTTATTGAAACAATGTCACAGCAAATGTGTGCTGTAATCAAAGCTAAAGGCGTCCAACAAAGTATTGTATTAGAGTGTGTGACCTTTTTTTTGGTGGCAACTTTTTGTTGGCCAGACAGTGTATTTTAAGGAGCAAAAAATGAAATCCCCAATTAATTGTAACTGTACAAACATTATTCTTACATCATTGCACTATTTAGCAGCTAAGTCTTTCACAGAGTGGAAATGTCATCTTTATTTCAGAAAGATGTTCTTCCCTTTTCCCATTAATCTCATTCATTGTAACATGTTCCACCAGGTTTATTTCTAAGCTTTTCCCACCTTTTCTTTATTTTTGCCACTGGCTCAACTTTTTAAAACAATGTTGCTGGCATCAAATTCAAAATGTGCATATCATTTTGAAATAATATTAAAATTTCTCAGTTTAAACATTTGATATGTTACATTTGTGCTATTGTCAATTAAATATAGAGTTTCAGTGCAAAAATGAAATTATGCTTTTATTCATATTTTACATGATGGCTCAATTCTTTTAGAAATAGGCCTTTAGAAAAACAGCAAAAAAAAGAGAATAATTCTTGATTTTATGATTTAAGTTATTCTTTTGCTTGTTTTGTTGTCTATTGATATAATAAATTCGATTAACATAAAATATAAGGAAGGAACAAGTCAAAAATTCTGTAAAAATGTAAGAGTGATGCACAAAATAAAATAAAATACGCAAAAGGTGTAAAAATACAATAAGCATTGTAAACATAACAAATATTTCTTTTAAAAACTGCAGGATTCAGGATCGAATGAAAAATAAAATTAGAAAACAACTGCACAGCTCCTCTTTTAATTTCAGATTTCATCATTTAGGTTGTTTATTTATTCATATTTCAGTGAAATATACAATAATCATTTAAAAAATAAAAAAATATGAGTGAAAGAAATAAAAAGAAGGCACTACTAGTGCTAAAAATGTAGAATTCATGAAGAAGATCACTAATATACTGTACATATATTTCCTTTTAAATTCTTAGATTAATAACCTTCCATTTTTGTAGATTCTCCTATTCTTTGTTTCTTCTTTTCTTTCTTTCTTTTTCATCAGTTCTCAGCAGTCGCTCCTCTTTGTTGCTGTTTTGTTTCTCCTGCTCCACGTGGGCTTGCTCTCCCTCCTCTGCTCCCCATTGGCTGTCAGCAGAGCTTCTCCAGCTGTGATTGGTTAGAACGGCGTGCTCTCCTTTTCTCTATTGGCTGAGAGAAAAACTCCTAAACTTGCGCCCTGCCTTCTCCTCACGTGCAACAGCACACTGAACATGCACATGTCAACACTTTGTACTGTGACGATGTGTGTGTTTCTTGGAAGAGTTCCTGTCTTCTGCTTACCCACAGTTCAACAGGTGGTGCTGACTGTTCTACTTGCTGGTTACATTCACTCTGATAATCTGATTTTTACCAAGTCCCATAAATTATGACAAATTAGCCAGGCTGTGGGAAAGCTTATTTTGCACACTGCATTTTCTTTTTTCTGGTTTTGCAATATGTTTTCCCAAGTGCACAGCGTTCTGCAGTCCCAAACGAAAACATTGGTAAAACTGAAAATCATTTTAGACTACACATTATTTTAAGTTTCTTAAAGAAAATAAAGAATGTAAACTACAGTGGAACCTCAGGTTATGAATTTAATCCATTCTGGCATCACGTTTGTGAAGCAAAAAATTTGTTAGACAGGACCGGTTTTCCCATAGGAATACATATAAAACCAATTAATTCATTCCAAGACCCACGAAAACTCCCATATAAAGTATGTATTACACGTTAATTCATTATTATTATTTGAAAAAGAAGTTATGTTAATTATTTGAAAAGGAGTACATTCAATTCGTTGTAAAAATGATTTATAATGTCACCTTACCTTGGAGACAGACAGCTGCAGGTGAAGGAGGGAGACGTGATGGTGGTGGCGGAGGAAGAGGAGGAGGAGGAGGGAGGGAAGCAGAGAAGGACTTTTCATTTGAGGTCCTCATAGATTGCACAAGCCTTCTCACAAATGATGGCTTGGGTGACGGTATCACAGCGATTTCCTTCTTTTTGATCCAAAGCAGCAATAGTCTCTCCATGTCATCATGCAGAGGACGACGCTGCTTAGGAAGCAATGTTGCTCCCTTAGCAGGATTCACAGATGTGACAGCTTCTCTCTGCTTCAGTATCGTGCAGATGATCGAAGCGCTTCGGCTGTATTCCTTTGCCAAGTCAGTCACGCGAGCGCCTTGAGAATATTTTTGTATGAGCTCCTGTTTCACGTGCATCAACATCATATTACGGGTTTTCTTGTCACCACTAGCATTCTTCTTTTGTCCCACAATGAAAAACACAAAACGAAGCAGTATTTTAGGTGAAAAAAGGCACAAATATACAGCGCAAAGTTCACATGGAAGTTTCCAGTCTGCCGATAATTCATAACCTGTTTTTTTCTCGCGAGACAGGAAAAAATTTTGGCCAATGTCTTCTTCATAACCCGAAAAATTTGTGTGTAGATGCATTTGTAACCTAAGGTTCCACTGTACAACCATGCAGAGATACAAGCATGAAAAAGCTAAATTTTAAAAATCTATCTTTAGCAAGTACATACTACCTTGTAAAAATTCTGCTGCAACTTGTCAAACATGCATTGCTATACGTTAGAACTATTAGTCCTGATGTCAGCTACAAGGGCTTTTTTTCCACAGAAGAGAATTCCAGAGGTGTCTAATGTATTTCTGTAGTTTCCAGGACTTTTTGGAGTCAAATGGAGCCTGCAGCAGGGTTGACAGCAGTATTACTGTTTTCAGCTATGGATTCACATTGGACTTATTGTGCAGCCCAGTCTCTTCACATTGCGCATAATTTGAAGCTGCTATTCAAGATGGCAGTAAACACATTGTTTGGCCAAAGGTATTTGGATGCCTGACTAGTACACCAACAGGGTCTGTCATGGCATTGTATTCAAATGTATATACACCATATCAGCAAATGAATTGGTGCACAAAAAGGAACTTGGACATCATTTGGGTTATTGGTACTAAATCAATGAACTTAAATGAACAAATCAACAAAATTAACAAATATATTAATGAATAAAATGTTCTAGGGTTTTTTGTTAACGTTTTGGTTATTTTGTTAATTTTTGTTCATTTCCCTATCTCATTTTCTTATTCATTTTTGCTCCTCAATCTAGTGTTGATAAGGGCTGCTGTCAATTAGGAAAGGGATGCCCACGTGTGTCTAGGTTCTCCAGTCTAGTGTCCAAATACTTTTGCCTATAAAGTGTATCACGCATTGACCCTTTAAGTCAAAGTGTTTCAAATGCTGCATTCCTTCTACAGCAGGCTCCGTCTGTGTCAGTACATACTTCAGGACAGAAAGAAGAGACAGAAAAATTATCCACAATGTCAGATGTGAGATTCTATGTTCTATGACTTTTATGAGAGTGTTTTGTTCACAGTTATATGTTGCGATATGCTATCGACAGTCACTGCGGTGGATGAATTTAAAGCAAAATGCCATCTGATTATGCAAACTATTGAAGAGGCAAAATCTGACGATAGCCATAAATCAAGAACCAGCGCCATACATATTTACACTCCAATCAATCAACCATCCCAAGTTCAAACTTGTCTTAATGCTTGAAAGTCAAATATTCTCTTTAATGCTAGAGAACCTTGCTATCACATTGAAATGCTTTTTAAACTAATGTAAATTGATATACTTCAGCCTTTTTCCATTCTGGGTGAGTAAATGAGTCTGCAGATGATATGCATGTGTAGGCAGAGCAGGTAAGATTGATGAAACATGACATTTTGTGTGCATGTGTGATAATTTCTGTATTCATATGGACAGTTCCAGTGCACAAATTCAGAGCTTGTTTTGATGATTGAGGCCCCATTGAAAAAAAAATGTATTGAATAGTGGGGGGCAAAAGAAAAGTGCAGAGGGTAAGAAGGAAGAAATCTATTGTCATCTTTTCTTGGGCGCCCTTGGCCCCTCCTCTCCTGTCAGACCCATTGTCCTCCATCATAATGGAGCCTGTTTGATCATTTTAAAAACTGCTGATTACAAGTCAGTACGCTTTCAAGGTCCGTCCTCAAAAACACACTCAACAATACAGAACAGAGAGGGAGTTCCTCTGAACCCCTGCTGATTATAAAGGCTTTTTAGAGGCACACCACAGACACACACAAATGCACCTCCTCCTCTCTGCTCCCCAAAGCCACATTGGAAATGCCATGCTACAGGGGATTTGAGGAGCAGGATACATACCAGGAAGACATGGCTGTTTCTTGGAAAAAATGAGTGGGGCACATGTTGGATTTCGTCTATGGGAAAACATCCCAGTGTGTTTTTATAGTGGATGGGGGTTAGTACGGCACATAAGCAGTACTGAATGCACTGAAACACTAGCATTATGTTATGTATGAATCCATAATGAATGCATCTTCTTCCAGAAACCAAATGCTTTCACTTAATCGCTTGAGGTAAGCTTCAGAAATTCTAAATCTCAGTACATTATTTTTATTGTTAAACAGTGGAGATATTGATTGTGACAGTGTGCAGATGTGTAAATGTTTTTACACCCATATTTTTAATTTTCTTTGGAATGAGGTCGATTTCTGAGTTTTACAGCATGAGTAAATGCCTGATCCAAACTTTTGTGTAAAATGGGCATCGTGTCACAATAACCATGGTCCACATGTTGACTTGTATCTGTTGTTTTGCATGAAAAACAGACTAGAACTGGACTGAATGTTGCATTGCCAAACAACTAGTCTATGACAATTTTGTGTGATGTTTATGTCATATGATGATGTAAACAAAAACAGAATACACAAAAACACAGATGGGAAGAAAGTACTTGATGATTTACAACACATTATGAAAAAAACAACAAAAAAACCCCATAAGATGTAAATTCTCTTTGGGATGAATAGTTTTTGCTATAGAATGTAAACAACAATCTAAAAACTGAACTTTTTTCACTGATTCTCTGCAAGACAGTGGTTCATAGATGGACATTTGGACTGTTCACTTTAACTGCTCAGCTGGAATCAAACCATTTTGACCTTTGTGAAAACTTCTCCAAACCTATGGTTCGGACCAAAGAGCCACTCTTTCACACTACCAACAGAGGTGGCCTCTGTGCAGATCAAATAAGACCATATTTACATTAGTTTACGATCTAACGACAATTTTATTGTTTGCATGTTTGGACTTTCAGTCAAATTTAAGGAACTCATCTAAGGTTCTTGTTGCCATTAAACAAAAGAAGAGAAAAGACAATCAAATAAACAGCACAATGACATCAGCTGCACATCCATCCATAAACCAGTCAGTGTGTCAGTAGAGAGATGCAGCATGTCGTAGATGACGGCAGCAACTCCACTGCTAAAGTATGAAAGTAAAAGGAACTGAACAAATGTTACTCCTTGCTGTGTGTTTGCTGGTTGTGAATCGGTCCAGTGTCTGTGTTGTTCTATCTCTACTCTTTTCTTTTGTCTCTCCTCTGTCCACTAACCCCAGCCGGTGGAGGCAGATGGCCGCCTACCCTGAACCGCTGGTTCCGCTGGAGGTTTTTCTCTTCCGTTAAAGGAAGTTTTTCCTCCCCCCTGTCGCCCTTGTCTTGCTCTCGGTGGTTTTGTTGGGTTTACTCTCTGTATAGTCATGAGGTCTCGACCTGGAATTGTGAAGCACCTAGAGATAATCTTCGATTGTGATAAGCGTTATACAAATAAAATTGAATTGAACTGAAATGTGGTTGGCTTTGGCTTTCAGTTGGAAAAAAAATCCACAAAAGGGGAAATGTTATGGATAAATTGGATTGTTTTTTTCAGTGGATTGGTTGTTAAAGCTGTAGTTTTTTCTACTTGTAAAATCATTTGGTCATGTTTCCCATTTCTGTGATTGGTTACGTGGTTTCTTATCACTGCATATGTTATGTATTATCTTTCTATAAAAAGTTTAATATCATGTTTTTTCATTCATTGATATGCATATTCTAATTTCTCTTTATCAACACTGCTCAGTCCAGTGATTTTTTTAATGCTCCACACGCATTCAAATATTCAGTACAAAACATCATAGTTGTTTCTTCATATTTTTGATATTATTATAAAACCATTTCTTAAAAAAATAAATATAAAGATAATTAATTAAAAATTTAAAAAACAATGTTCATATCACCCATATCATTTAAAGCTCAATTAACTTTTTAACATCCATCTCATGCAGAAATTAAACATTTAGAAAAGAACAATATGTACATTTTTGATTTTTTTTTTCTCATGTTGATGGAGGAGGACATGCCATACTAATGATCTTTTTTTTCAATTAAAGCATGTTTGAAACTTTTGTCTTCATAAGCACAGCAGTACTCTGAGTGTGTTTCTGGGGTTCTCCCTATAATTTTACAGGCTGTTAAAGAACACACACACACATGGTTGCATTTCCATGTGTTTAGGGGACATGGAATTGACTCTCTGGAGATTTATCCTAACCTTAACCATAACCACAACACACTCAACTCTAGCTCTACCCTATTACTGCTCTTAAAATAACTCAAAAATAAGATATAACTAATGATTTACATTATGTGGATATGGATCAGGGAACCAAGTCTCCACAAGTGACTGTGGAAGCAGATTTATTTCTCTATAATGTAATAAATGTATGGCCACACACACACATTTCAGTAAAAGCCACAGTCAGCTGTATAATTTTACAGGTAGTTTGCAGCGACCAGAAAACACACAAAAAGATGTGATCTGTGCAACGTTGTCCCTGTAATTTTGGAGTGGAAAGTTGAATTTAAGTACATATGCACACGCACATACACATACACACATACACAAACACACACCAGATGGACCTCAGTAACAGAAACTCTTCTCAGAAGTCTGATTTGGTATTCGAGTGTGTTTCTGTCATGTGATTGATTAAAACACACCCCTATTAACAATCTGGTTTGGTCATTTGTGCATTAAATGAAAAGTCAGACGATTTTCTGTTAGCAATTTGTAGGTTTGCTGTTGTCCAAAAATACATAAATAAACAAAAACGTGTGTCCAGTATTCTTGCAGCATAATCTGTTCATGCAGTTCTTTCAGTTACTACCAAATGTGGCCAAAAAGTTTTGTGATGCTACAGTAAACTTGACCTTTCACAAAAATCTAACCAGCTCTTTGACTCTAAGTCAATGTTTGGGCTAAATTTGAAGAAACTCACTCAATGAGAACGATATTGCATTCATAAGTATGGAAACTGTTCCTGAAATGTCAGGCTTGAAATACGATGAGGACAAATGGACAAGTGAACACGAGGTGGACACTAGGATTCATCTAAAATGCATCTAAATTCTCTCTGGAGGCTGCATTAGCCCCTTTTCCAGCACAGGAGCTTTTACTCATTTACCCAGAACTTTGACCCCAAAAATTCCCCAGAAAAAGTTCCTGGTATCAAGGTGGGACTCTTCAGATTATCTGGAACTCTAGAGGGGGCGGTGCTGTCAGCTGAATGCTGATTGGTGGAACACATTATCGTTTTGCTCTGCCGTTCACAGAAGCCATTATAATGCTTTTGGACGCATTTTTGGCCAAAATTTTTTTCGTAGTGCATATATTTCATAGGGGGAAGCATTTGTACAGTGAGGTACCACGGTAGTGAAGTTGCATCCTCTGGCAAATCGCAAATGGGCGGAGCTTCTCTCGGATCTGGTCAAGAAGAGGAAATGGATCCATTTTGTCACCCAGTGTCCATTGACCCTTTTTGTTTTTCTGTGTCATGGCACATTGTTTTTTACATACTTTGTTTATTGTATAATGTTTTATTAAACAAATTCTGGCTGGATCTTGATGCATGGCATCAAAATATACTTACGGTACAAGCAGTGAACACAAGTAGTAAACACAAGAATGAGTGCAGGGTTTAGGACATGACATAAAGTAATAAAAAACCATCCATCCAAGTCCATACAGTAACTGTTCTTTTACTTCAGTACTGTTTCTGTGTACTCTACCCAACACTGTAAACAGGGCATGATATAAATTACAGTGATGACGATAAACACAGCGCAGCTGTGGTGAGTTTATGGTGCTGAGGTAAACTCCAAAACATCACCTTAACTTGCAAAATATCTTTTATTTACAAAATGTCTCAGTTAACTTCATCAGGAAAACATTCAAGTGCAGCACATCAGTTGCAAATGCTGATTTTTTTGTGATAATGTCTTTTAATATATCTACATTGTTCTGTGAGGCATGAAGCATCCCCCATACGCCATCAAACTTATTTGAATAAATGGTGGGTGGGGGTGGACAGGTCAGGTTCATTATCTTATCAGGTTGACACACACTGGTGCATCGTCTACACAGGTGGAGTTTACTTAATTATTGTTGGGAGTGTTTTTTGCATAATATACCTGTACAACAAACCAGTCAGAGTACTGCGTGCCATTCCCTTTAATACTGGTCAGCGTGATGGTATTCTGTCTGTCATTAAATAGGAAATTCAGTTCCATAGACTCTCATCCTGCATCCTTGTCAGTTCTTTCACGATCAGGTACTCCATTTGATATGTGAATTAAGGATAAATGTAAGTAAATGCAACAACAAACAGCTCAGCGACACAGAGAAGTACAGTATATGAGTTTTGAAAATGACATCATTCAGGTGTTGAATATTTTGTCTGTCCTTTATGCAGCGAGTCCAAGCACACAGCCTCAGCTCCTAATGGGCTTGATCATGTCACAATACGACATATACAACTGAGTGTTTGTGGTCAAATACTGACTTCTACTGTGTTTCTCATCATGGAAGGCAGTGATTTTCAGTTTCATCGCTGCCTGTTTGCAGACGCAGCGGTCAGCGAAGAGGCACAGTACATCAGGTCCATGTCATGTCCGCATGTGTTAGCCATGCAGTGGCTCACCTCCACCAACCACGCCGGGGTCAGGGAAGCGCGCCAGTTCGGGTGAACTCACATTACTCAAATGCGCATTTTTAGAGTGAAACGCTAAGGTACAGTGAAGATTGGCATTGTGGGAATGCTTAAATAATGGAGGCTAGTCAAATGATCACATTAAATGTAGTGAAACATGCTTTTATTTTTCCTTCTTGTTATTATTAATATTTATTTTTTAAATGTGCAGAAAAATACACAAACAATTCTGTTACACAAACAATTCTGTTCTAAGAAATAATGCATATTGCATGCATCCATCATATTAAATATGACTGTTGCAGTATATACACTTCTACATGGTTACATGTCTTCACTGCACACTGTACCACTGAGATACCAGCCAGTGGTCGATTTTTTACGCCAAAGACTAGCATAGCTGTGTTTTTGTTTGGAAGATCACAACACTCTAGCTTGTCTAATTTTAATACCAACATGCCCTCAGCAGCGCACAGTGGGTTGCCATCTTAGAGATAGAAATATGGCATCAGCTTTACAACAATGCGCCAGGTGGAAGATAGGGCCCTAGGTATCAAATGTGCATGGGCACAGCACAGATTGCCTAATGTGAGTGCACCCTCAGTCTCTTTCTGACTTTGTGGCAGGCCTTGCTGAGCAAACATTTTGGTGCAGAAGTGTAGAAGACTCATGATTTCTGCAGTTGATGCAGCATAATACCTCCATCCATCAAACATTAACCTAGAAAGCACTCAGAGAGTGCAGACTTCCACCAAGGCAGCTCATTTCCCCTATATGACATTATTAGGTCCTGTGTCCACAGGGGGCATTTTTAGTGCCCACAGGGGGCATTTTTTGCGCCCATAGCACTCTTGCTGTTACTTGGTGGCAGCCACTCCTTGGCAGAGGTAACAGTGATAGTGGTGTGTCTACTCCTCTACTGCCTCTATCAGCTCACCTCGACATGGCTGATTTCATGTTTGCACTACATGGAATCAGGTACCAAGAAGAGACACTTTGTGGTTCCTGCTTTGTTTTTGATTCCAATCGAGCCAAGACAATACCAAATGTGATGTAAAACAATGGAGATCACAGTTTGGCTGATGTTGATGATGTTGATGTATTATTGTTTGCATGCGTATGTCAGTCATCCTGTTGTGACAAACGGATGGGAAGTCACCAAAAGTGTTGCACAAAGCTTTCCAGTAGGGATAGAGTAGGGTAAAGCTCCACTTTGAAGGATATAAATTACAGTTCTAGGTTTTCTCCTTTTCCATTTTTTTTACAATATGATATGATACCATATGTATTGTAGCTCTTGAAAATGATATTTGCACCTTTGAACTGGCTTCGAGACTGAAACTGCAATCACACGTGAGAACTGTGTCCCAAGTGGGACAGTGTCAAAGACACTGTGGGAAAAATGCATCTTTCATGTTCCTATAAATCAGGGGTCGGGAACCTTTTTGGCTGAGAGAGCCATGAAAGCCACATATTTTTAAACGTATTTCCGTGAGAGCCATATAATATTTTTAACACTAAATACAACTAAATGAGTGAATTTTTAAGGAAAACCTACAAATTAAGAGTATAATAAGTCTCCGAATTTATTCTTTTTAATAACGTTGTGATACTGAAGCAAACTGATAATAAATAAAATACTTCTTACTGTTAATGCGACTTCTGGTGTTGGATGCTTTTGCTAACGGCCTTATCATCTGGTTGATACACGGTGAGGTGAAGCTTCACACAGGCATTGAGGTTTTCATCCATTAAAAAAAAAACACACACACTCATTCATATTTATACAACACTCTACTGCTCCCCCATTGTGCTGTGCAATTTCAATTTTAAATTTTTAAATGTAAACCTGTTATTCTCTGCACTTTAACCATTGCATTGTGTAAATAATCCCATTTGTAGAATTATCCCGTGCAATTTGTACATAATCCAGTCTGATGCAATACTTCTCTTCCTTGATGCCTTTACTTTTATTCTCTGTGTGTATAATTGCTATTTTATTACTTATTATTATTTTTAATCTTATTTTTTATCTTGTATCTGCACGTGTGCTCTATTATTATATTACATTTATTTTCTGTGTCAACACTGTAGCTGCCGTTACAAAGGAATTTCCCCAGTGTGGGATAAATAAATAAAGTCTCTTATCTTATTTTATCTTATATATATTAGATATATTGGATATTTCGATGCAAATGTAGCATGACGTGTGTCGAAGTCTCACTTTATATTTGACCAGCGAAGATTTATCTGCGAGCCAGATGCAGTCATCAAAAGAGCCACATCTGGCTCACGAGCCATAGGTTCCCGCCCCCTGCTATAAGTCATATTTAGTAGCAAAGTGAAAAAAAGCTCAGAAAACATGCATTTTGAATAGGAATGGGAATAGTCCTTGGTTAATATATATATATTCCTATAAATGTTTGAGAGGAGAGAAAGGATTGTAATAATTATTGCTTAAAGTTTAGTCAAATGAGAATTTTTTTTTTTTTTTGGAGACAATCAGGAATTTAATCAGGTATTTTAATAAGATGACAAAATTTCAGGAAGTTGTGTATCTGTACTTTTTCCTGCAAAATAATGTGTTTAATAAGAGTAAATTTCAATATGTAATACATTCTTAACTGTATATAATCATTTATTAAAGAGACACTTTTTTAAGTGATTCCCAAGCCTGAATGAAATAATCAACAAAATGAACAAAAATAAGCAAATTAATCAAGGTAAAATATGAAAATAAACAAAATGAAATTAACTTAAAGTTTTAAATAAATAAATAAATACAAACAAAATATCAAGAAGATAATTTCAATAATTTAATTTAAGTACAAATTTTAATTAAAGAAGGATAACAAGAAATAGCAGCTGAATTTAAAAAAAGCTTCATGAAGCAATATTAATCTCTATCAGTATTACTTTTCCTCCTTATAATTTAGAGAGGACAGATTGCTGTGTTTAGAAAACAGATTTAACATTTCCATTCAAACAGAGGACTTTAAATGTTTATGTTGATATTTTAAGTTGTGTGTATATATATTTCAACAAAATGACTTTTGAGAGCTTCAGAAGTGCATATACTAATCTCTCTCTCTTTTTTTAATGGTCATATTTTACAATTTTCTTACAAAATTCCACTGATCCAGCCTCTTCTAATTGTGTCTCATCACAGATTAAACTTTTCCGTTTTGCCTTTTCAAACCCTAAATGCATTTTCCATGACTCCAACACGGAAAATCACTGCAACCAATTTGGATTAAAGTCAGTGACAGAAACTGACTTTGTGTGGGGGGAGGAGGGTTGTGTAGGGGCCAGGGTCAAAGGTCAATGATCTTCAGCTGAAGAGAAGAGACTGTTGCTGCTCAATAGAAGAACAGGGCTCTATTGTGTCCTGGAAGTGAATCCGAATAAGACCTCTGACCTGTCAAGGATTTAAGATCATTAGCTGCTGATCCACCTACCCCCTCTCTCCCCATCCCATCCCCTCAACAACTCACTGACCCCTT
>JAQQAE010013217.1:0-12845 GCA_029823295.1 Pseudamia nigra | reverse complement strand
TTATGTTTGAAGCCTGAAATGTGGCGAAAGGTTGAAAAGTTCAAGGGGGCCGAATACTTTCACAAGGCACTGTATATGTGGAAATAAGTTTGTTCTTATGAACTCATACACGAGTTGCCCACCTGAGCTATGGGGGATGGCCAGATTGGTCACACCCACTGACCAGCCTGGGCATTAAAATGTAAACAAATTCACATCATGATGAAATACTCTTAGAACCTGTATCCATGGCAACTTCAGCCTGGGGATTAAAATATAAACAATCCACAACTCAACTACTGGCAACATGGCAACAACATTCTTCGAACCCCTTTCCATGGCAACAACAGCCTCTGAACCTGTATTGATGGCAACAACATTCTTAGAACCTGTACTTTCACACCCACCACCAACATGGGCATTAAAATCTAAACAAATCTGTATCCATGACAACAACACCATGCCATTTTCAACAGGTGACGCTGTTAGTTGTCTATTTAGAGCAAGAGTAAGTGCAAAGACTAAGTAGATGTTACTTGATTGCCCGTAATTACAAAGTATACACAAAAAAAGTAGCTACCAGATGGCAGGATATTTCATGATTTTTGTCACTGGTGCAAGCAGTAGCACCACCTATTCCAAAGGTTGACAAAACAGATATTAAAGTGATCAATAATCATGACAAGTTTCAAGTAAACTTTGTTAGACATTGTGAAGTTATTACACGTTTCCTAGTTCCAAGCAGTAGTACCACTTACCACAAAGCAGTAACACCCCCTATATTAATAATCTTCCCCTTCTTCTTTCAGCTGTTCCCTTTAGCAGCCGCCACACACATCATCTGCTTCTATCATTTGGATTCAAAGATTTGCATTCTTATTTTGGCCACGTTTTACATTGAATGCTCTTCCTAATACAACCCTCCCCATTTATGCAGGCTTTGGACCAACTACTGAACTATACTGGATTATTCCACAAAGTGGCTGGACTATATGTCTAATAAAAATTTCAATTTATTAAGTGCTTTTGAAAAAAAAAAGCAGTAGATACAATAAAAGTAGTCAAAACAAAACTGAAGTGCAGTCCATTTGTGTGGTCCATATGTAGACCAAAACTTGACATGATGGAGATCTTTACATGGCCAAGTTTCAAGTAAATTTCAGAACGTAATACAGCATATTTAAAAAAGAAGTTAAAACTGTATTTTTTTGCCCAGTGGGATCTGTTTTTGCAGATGTATTGAAGAGGCTGCATTGCCTTATTTATCTTTGCAGTTTGAGATGAGGTGAAAGTATGATGCCCTATGGTCGCTGAGATGAAGTGTCATGTTTGAGGTTTATGATATCTGGTGGTGATTGTAAATCATGTTGTATGATTGTGTGCAGCGTGCATTTTTGTGATTTCTGAATGGAATACAAATCTAGTGTTACAATGCTAGTTTCCGTAGGCGTGGGTTTCAGCTCAGGGACTGATTTACTCATATGACACACATTTGGAGGATGTGGGCATGGTCTGCGAACTCGCTCTCATCAGTGGAATGTGAGACAGCTGGGTGGAACGAAGTTGATTTGAACAGCTGTGCGAACACGGGAAGGGAGACACAGAATTCGGACACAGAGGAGACAATGAGAGTTTGACCCACTGAGAGCAGCTCCAAGTGGAAGCAGAGCTGAAAGAACTGAGCCATTTATCTACGGACCAGTGATAGAGGTTCTAGGTAGCACGCTGACACTATTTATATATATTCACCTTGAAAAAACTCTGAACTACATCATCCAGTGACCCTAGCGCAGGGGTGACCAAGTCACTGGAAGGAGAGCGCATACCGCCGGAGAGGCAGGCCGTGGCTGTGCTCGTCGGATCCAGAGCCAGACGTGCGGTGGTGGGTGTGCAAACACACCCTCATCCTCTGTAGGAGAGGGCCAAAGCACATCACCCAGGGCTAGTATAGAACATAATTCAAGTCCTGAACCCCTACGCAGGGTCCGGGGAGGATTTAGTTATGGGGGCTTATCTTGGTAGCTTAGTAGGCCACATGGTAACACATGGGCTGCTTGTTCGGGAGATAAAACCTTAACAGTAGCTATACTGACTAATGGGGATCTGAATACAATGTATTGCTATTAACAAATGAGACTAATGAGGTAGCACAATTTTATTGAACATAAACATTTTCTAGTGTCTTTCTCCATTAATCGCCTCTTCCTTCTGCATCAACACATCACTGCATTCATGTCTTCCACAGTGTAGTAGGTCTTCTTCAGACAGTTGTCTCAGACAGAATATTTCCGTCACCTGCATGTGCGGTAACCCAGGGTATGCTGTTTTGATGTCTATGCTAAAATGTTAGAACACCGAAGTTTAGTTCAATATTTCAGTTTGCAAACAGAGTCACTTCAATCAGTAGCTAGCATTGAACTAAAGGTGTCACTTATAGGAAACTTACAGCAGTTGTGTGTGAATACCCAACCTTTAATATGTAACAGCCAGTGTGACAGTGAACCATGTGGTTTTAGTCTTATTATTTAATAGACATAAGAAAACATAAGAAGCATGGAAAAGAGGACTCAGATAAACGTTCTCTGGAATGTGGAAGCTCCTCTGGTGAACTCATGGACAAATAGATGCACAGCTTTATAACACGTGCTAAATCCAAAGAAATATAGTGATTGATTTTCAGGGGAATAGAGAGGATTCACGCTCAAATCTAAAGGACATAATGTGTGGGTCTCTGAAAACAGTAGTTACATGTTTGTTAGTTTGGGGGTTCATTTTGTTCATTGTTTCATTTTTACAGCTACCTGATTATTTTTTCTTCATTGTCACATCCTTAATTATCGTGTTCCCTTCTGTTGCCTATTTTTCTTCATTGTTGCTAATTTTGGTGCTTATTTTGCTGATTTGTCTTATTTCCTTTATTGCATTGTTTAGATTATTGTCTTCATTTATGTTCAGGCTCTTGATTGAATTGTTCCTTTACAGTTCACCTTTGGTCTTTTTGTTGTATATTTTGTTTCTTTTTCTTAATTTCTTCAATTATTTAGTGAATGATTGATTGATTTTTAAAAATTTGTTCCATTTGTTAATTTTGTTTATTTGTGTTTATTTTCTTGGTTATTGTGTTTGTTGTTTTTTATATATATGCTCTTATTCCTTAGTTGCTCAATTAATATCATTTATTTTGATTCTTATAGTATTTTATTTTTGATCATTTTGTTGATTTTTCTTGCTTCTTGTTGCTCCTTTTGTTCATTTTTGTTCATTTTAATGATTATATTATTCACTTTTGTTCATTTTTGGGATTGTTGTGTTCCTTTTTTTTGTTTAGTTTTGTTTATTTTGATACTCATTTTGTTCATTCTGTTACCCACAAAGTTCATTTTGCATCATTTATTTGCACATCTTGTTCATTTATGATCATTTTAATTATTAATTTATTCATTTTTGGATTATCATGTTCCCCTTTCTTCAGTTTTGTTCATATATTTGCTTATTTTTATCACTTTTGTTTATTTAGTTGTTTATTGTCATTTTTAGGCTTTTTTATTTTTCATGATTATTTCATGATTATTTTTGTTTTGTTCCATTCCATTTTTGCTTAACATTTGTTCATATCAGTGCTCATTTTGTTAATTCTGATACTCATTTTGTTCCTTTAGTGTCATTTAGTGCTTGTTCATTTTTGTTCATAACATCGTTCATTTTGTTCATTCTCTTACCGATTTCATTTATCAGTTAGTTATTCCTTGTGTTTATTTTTGTTCAGAACACAGAAAGCTTTTCAAGTAATTTTCCCCACTAAAACTGCTCCCACCTTCTCAATATTCAAGTAAAATAATTATCATTTCCGTTGCATGTTTTTTCCACTTTCCCCTCGCTCAACTCCTTGTGTTAAAAGTAGGTGAGAGATGAGGCGGATATAAATAACTCCTATCGGTCCTGCTTAGAGATAGAGGCTTTTACCCCTCTTTGCCCCCCACCGCCACATACCAAAGCCCTCCAGGCCACCGTACACTGACCCATCCGTCAGCTCACCTCCAGCTGTCAGCAGCAGATCACCGTATCCCATCATGGTGCGCATGAGTGCGGTTCAGTGGCATTCAGAATAATGGCTGCTCTCAAACTGCAGCTGTTTGCAGTCACCCTGTTAAGACCCCAGCTTATCCCCCCAGGCCTAAATATACTTTGAGGCTTTCCAGTAGGAAATGATGCAGATTTCAAAGAGAACAAAACAAAAAGAAAAAAAACATTTATATCGATAATGACATTTTTGGTTTGGGATTTTTTGCTCATTTACAGTAGTTCATATTTTGTTAATTTCCTTTATTAATTTGCTCATTTTTGCTCGTTTTTTGTTGCTCATTTTTGGCTCATTTTAGTGATTTTTTATAGTTTTTGAAAATATTTTTCTTCATATTTGGTTAATTTCTTTATCATTTTGCTCATTTACTTCATTATTTTGTCCATTCGTGGCTTATCTTGTTATTCGTGTTCCTCATCTAGGTCAATTTTTGTTTTTGTATTATTTTGTACAGTCTTATTCTTTTTGCTAGTCTGTGCACACTTTGGGTTTTTTAAATTCATTTTCTTTATGATTTTGTTAATTTTAAGTTAATTTCATTCATTTTTATCTCATTTTGTTCATTTTTTTGTTCAATTTCTTTATTATTCTATTCATTTTTGCTTATTTTGTGACTTGTTTTGTTCATTTGCTCCTTTTGTGTTTAGTTTGGTTCATTTTCTTAACAATTTGGCCCACTTTGGTTCATTTTGAAGATTATATTCTTAGTTTTTTGCTCAGTTTTCAATTTTTCTCCATTTTATTTCTTTTGGGGATTATAATGTATTTTTCCTTCATTGATTATGTATGTTCTTATTTGTTAAGTTTGGTTTATATTCATTATTCTGTTCATTTTCATTCACTTATTTATTCCTTTTTATTATATTGTTCCTTTTTGTTAAATTTGATTACTTCTGTGAATGTTGCACATATATTTTCTGTGTCTATGCTTATTCTGTTGCTTATTTTGCTATTATTTTCCTTTGAGAGCTAATATAGTTCCTGAAATGTTCCATTTTATTAATTTTCTTTATTTATTTGTATATTTTGTTATTTAGTTGTTTTTATTTAATTTTATTTTTTCAGTCATTTTGTTAATTTTTTGATTATTTTGCTAATTATTGTCCATTTTGGGGTTATATTGGGGTTTTTTGTTCAATTTGGTTCATTTTCTTGATCTTGTTTGTCCATTTGTTTTACTTTAGTGTTATATTGTTCAATTTGCCTCATTTTCCTTTTTTGCTCAGTTCTTTGCTTATTTTACTCATTTTCAGGAGTTATTTATCCCTATTTATTATTTATTTACTCATCTATTTATTTATGAATTTTGTTTTTTTTGGGATTTTTTTCTCTTTTATGTTCATTTTCTTGATTATTTTGTTCATTTTGTACATTTCTGTTTGATTTTGTGGATTATTTTGGTCATTAGTCTTCATTTTTTACTCATTTACTGTAGGCACTCATTTTTCTTGATTTTGCTCATTTTTTATTATTTTACAAATTTTTGTTTATTTTGGGGACTACTTGTTCTTCTACATTCAGGTTGGTTCATTTCCTTGATTGTTTTGGACATTTTTGTACATGCCTGTTACTTTTGCAGATTTAGCTTATGATTCATTTTTGTTCATTTAGTGACTTACTCTGCCCAGTGTTGTTCATTTTCTTAATTATTTTATGCATTCTTTCATATTCAGTTTGCCTCATTTTTGTGATTGTGTTTTTGTACATTTCTATTGACTTTGTGAATTATTTTCTCATTTTTTGCTCATTTGGTGACTTACTCTGCTCAGTTTGGTTGATTTTCCTTGATGATATTGTTCATTTTGCTGCATTTCTGTTGATTGTGTGGATTATTTTGCTTATTATTCATTCTTTGCCCATTTAGTGACTCATTCTACTCAGTTTGGTTCATTTTATTTTTATTTTCATTTTGGCTCTCTTTGTAAATGTATGCAGACAGCCACATTAACAGTTCACCACAACACAAAATGAAATGTTTGATGCTCAAAATCACCAAAAGGATCCAGAGATACCTGGTTGAGACTGTTTCCTAATATCAAGCATTGAAGAAAATCTTTTAAATCTCACACTCAAAAGTTTATTCATGTGACTTTTATTTTCAACCGGACTTGCCATTTCATTTAAAATCACTCACGCCCACCCATCATTTCATCTTGCATTCCTCTTTTTCTGATATTCCTCTGTCATCCTTATTTTATTTCCTTTGTTACATCCCATTATCTTCACACTTCAAACACTGCAATCATCTCCTCTTTGTTCTATTTGCAATGGCAGTTTATTTGAGGCATGACGACGAATGGCCTGTGGTGTTGCTGACGTTCAAGAGGTTCGTACCTTTTATCTTGGGACGTTTAATCTGCCTGCGCCCCCTCCTCTGAACCCCCTTTCAACCCCTCCCACATTCCTCCATTGTCTGTCGCTCCCACCATGACTCACCTAGCTTATATAAGGATTTATCGGACTCCTAAAAATAAAAAAGGATAATCTGAAGGGCCGCGAATAAAACCTCCAGCTATCCGGACAGGCTGCTGCAGCTGTTTCGGAGTCTCTGCCTTTGATGACGCCCATCTGGGAGTTTGTCAATGTGAAGAGGCTGATGCCAAACTGAGCTACATGACAAGTGATGAGTGCTGCTGCTTAAACCTGGAAGAAGAGTTGCTTCCATTAAACTGTGCACGAGTGGATAATGAACAGTGTTCACTTTTATATGTTTTCTTGGTAATTTTGTTAATTTTTGCTTATTTTGTACATTTATGTCCATTTGAAAGACAATATTGTTCCTTTTGCATTCAGTTTGATTAGTTTTCCTTGTAATCTAGTTCATTTTAATTTATTTTATTACCTGTTTTTTACATTTTGGTCCATTTGGAAAACTATATTGTTCCCTTACATTCACTTTGATTCATTTTCCTTATTTTGTTCATTTTTGCTCATGTTGTACCTTACTTTGCTCATCTTTTTTCCACTTTAAAGATTCTATTATTTTTTTGTTCCCTATATACTCATTTGGCCTCATTTTGCTGGTTATTTTATTCGTTTTTGTATAATTTCTTGAACATTTTATTCTTTTTCCCATTTTCTTGACAATCCAGCTGTTTGTTCATGCATTTCTGCTCATTTTGGGTTTTTTTTTTTGCTTCCATCTGCAAATGTTATTATTCCTGTGGTTGACTTTTCTTATGGGTTTTCATTTTACCTCATATTTTGGCCCATTTTGCATATTTGGGTCTATTTGGGAGATGATATTGCTTCTTTTTTGTTCACTATACTTCACTTTATTGCTGATTTGATTAGATTTTTGTCCATTTTGTGGGTCAGTTTATTATTTTTTATGATTTTTTTATTCTTTTTACTTATTTGGCACATTTTGCTTTTATTTTTCTTCATTATTTTGTACTTCTTATGAATTCATTTGTTCATTATTTGTTGGTTTATTTTGCTCATTTTGATTCATTTTGGGGATTATATTACCCAGTTTCAGCTCAGTCTGTTTTTTAAATTATTTTCTTTATTATTTTGTTTATTGCTCATTTTGTTGCCTTTTGCCCATTGTTGTCCATTTAGAAGATTATTTTGTTCCTTTTCATTGGATTTGGTTTTCTTTTCTTTATTATTTTGTTCATTTGAGCGCATTTTGTTGTTCTTTTTTTTCAGTATTAGTCTGGGGACTATACTATTTTGTTTTTTTCTTCATTATTTTTCCTGATTGTTTTGTACATTTTTGCTCATTCCATTGTTTATATGACTTCTTCTTGTTAATTTCAAGGATAATATTGTACCATTTATGTTCAATTTAGTTCATTTTTAAACTGTTTTGTTCATTACTTCCACCAAGGAGGTTATGTTTTTGCCAGCGTATGTCTGTTTGTTTGTTTATTTGCCTGTTTGCAAAATAACTAAAAAAGTTATGAATGGATTTTGATTATATTTTCAGGAAAGGTGTGAAATGAGACAAGGAACAGATGATTAAAATTTGGTGGTGATCCGAATCACCATCTAAACGTTTGTTTTTACGATGACCAATCAAATCACTGTGTGGTGGGCATTTTAATGCTCAGTCTTTGCTGCTCACTCACCAACCAATCAAATTCGAGAAGGGTAACACTAATGTTCTCCGCACCATGATGGAGGAGAAACCATGGGAGAAACTGACTGACAGCTTGGTTTATGATCTAACACTGAAGAATTTTCATGACTGAGTCATGAAGCTGTGAATAAGAATGTAAACAGTGAACTTAACAGTGCACAGTGTGTTGGGATGTCACTAAATTTTAAATCTATACATCTTGATAAATTGATTGCAGATTTTAATCCACCATGTACTCACCTGAAAATATCTTACACCAGTATTTTGTAACTAAATGTCACAGTATTTCAACATGTGGACCTTTGCGGTGTTAAATCCTTCCCTGTGGTCACAGGACCTAATAATGTCAGATGGGGAAATGAGCTGCCTTGGCGGAGGTCTGCACTCTACGAGTGCTTTGTAGTTTTTGTTAATTTTCTTGCTTATTTTGCACCTTTTTGTCCTTTTTAAAGATCACGCTTTTCCTTTTTGTTCTTTGTTGTACATTTTCTATAAAATTTTGTTCACTTTCTTCACTTTCTTGAATTTTTGTTAGCTGTTTCACCAGTTGGTTGCTTATTTTTCTCACCTTTACGCATTTTGGGGACAACATAATTACTTTTTAGGTTCATTTACTCGACCGTTTTTGTCATTTTTGCTCATTTACTGTAAACTGTTTTCACATGTTTAAATATCAGTAAAACAATACGCTCTTCTGTATCTCATTAAACAATACACGATTAAAACAAATGTTCTTTCTTCCTCCTAATTCCAGATGTTTTACAGATCTTCTATAAGTATTACCCCTCCGTCTAAAACAAGAAATGAAGCAATAAGCTCTCATTTCCATCAATCTTTTCTGCTTAAAACGTCCATTTTATTCCCTCAAAAGCAACATCTCCAGAGGAAATGTCCACAAATTAACTCAGTCCAATCCGTCACTAATAATATCTTTGTAACAGGGTAATAAGCTAAATTGTTAAATGTAATTATAGCCTTAAAAGGGTTTCTATAAGGTCACAGTTTCCATATGTCGTTCAGTCTGACTGTTAGGCATAATTTTTCTTGGACCAAATGAGGAATTGTTGAAAAGGCAGTGAAATACTTAAGAGTCACAAAGAAAAAGGAGCATTTCACCAAAATAGATGTAAAAATGAAGAGTGGGTTTATACTGAGGGGTGTAGGTTTCACTGGAATGTTGAGGGGGCATTTTTAGTCAGGCATCTCTGGGTCACACTTCATTTTCTGTCTTCTGGTGATTTGTTAATGCATCAACTTGTATCCTTTCTGCATAATGAACAAAAATGGACTAAAATCATGACAGAAATGAACAAAATAAGCAACAAAATTAGCTGGAAACGTCATTAAAAACTGATATATCTAACATATATCCTTTTGTCCTGTAAATGAATCCACACATCATGCTATTTGATATATTTTAGTTGTTAACTGTCAAAAGTAGTAAGATGAATAACACTGGAGAGTGAATTTTGCATATGCTGTTGCTGACAACATTAAAACAAAATGACAAAATGAAGCCCTAAAACTACAAAATGAACAAAAATGACCAATAGAATGAAAAAAACTAACCGAAATGAACACGCCAACATATTCCTGATTCATTTGTGCCAGAGAGAAGCATGAGGTTGATGCAGGAGAAGAAAGTAAAGGTGAAATGAACTTTGTGCTCTGTATTTCTGATTTTCTTGTTCATTGTGTGGATTATTTTGTTTATTTTTGCATATTTTCTTGATAATACCATTCATTTATGTTCATTTTCTTGATTATTTAGTTGTTTCTGTTCATTTTATAAATTTATTGCTCCTTTTCTTTCTTTTGCTTATTTTTGCACATTTTGGGTATCACGTCCTTCTTTTTTCATCAGTATAGTTACTAATTTTTGATTATTATCTTCATTTTGCAAAATGTTATAGAGTTGCAAGATTGTATTGTTCCTCTTTTGTTCTACTTGGTTCACTTTTGTTATTATTTGTGCACATATTTGTTTGCTTTGGAGAACTTTTGTCACTTTTCGCTCTCTTTGATCTCTTTTTTATTACTTTGTTAATTTTTTTTATATTTGTGAATTTATTTGTACATTTTTTGTGATACTTTGCTCACTTTTTTAAGTTTTGAAAAATATTTTTCCATTAATGTTCATTTTGATTAATTTTTGTTATTATTTTGTTCTGTTTTGTTACTCATTTGTACATTATTTTGTTTATACTGCCCCCCTTTAGTCATTTTTTTCAGATTTTATTTTTCTTTTCTTGCTTACTACAGTTCAAATTCTTTATTTTGTCAACTTTTGCTTATTTTGTTGCTTATTTTCCTCTTGTTTTATTATTATATTGTTCCTTCTATACAGTATGTAGATTGGCTCTTTTTCTTGATTGCTTTTTTCCATTTTTGTCCACTTTTTTGTACATTTTCTTCCTAATATTGTACGTTATTATTATGATTTAACATTTCTGCAGACCCATGTTTTTAAAATGACAAGCCGTAATTATCAAAATTATATGTAAGAAGCACAAATGACCATTTTAACTGCTAGTACATAACATCACAAAAGCTTGTAATATTATCTACTGTAGCTAAAGGAAGCATTTTAAGAGAAATCATATTATTCTGATTTATGACTATGTCAACCATAAATAGTTACATTTAACCAAAGGTATTAAGTTGCAAAACAAAGAATGGGCCACTTCTAATCTAAGTTATGAGGACAACGTGAACATTCAGTATCAAAAATAAAATTGCTGTTTGTTTTTGTGGAATGCCACTTAGTTTAGTGACTCAACCGTGACCCAAACGGCTTGGACAGCGTGAAAAGTGGGAAGGAAAATGGGGTTAAACAGCAAGGATGGTGCAAAAAGGGTGAAGATGAGCAGGTGGGTGTGGAGGCAGAGAGGAGGAGAAGGATGCCAGAACACAGCTGTGACCTGGAGAATGAAGACATGAAGGCCAGTGAAGGGATGAATAATGGGTGGAGAGATGGAACGAGTGAATGGATGGAGGGGGTCTTACCTTCCTGCCTGAGGAGCCTGTGCCTGTGCGGAGTCTGGGCAGACTGAGAGAGGAGGCTCCCGGTGGGCTGTAGATACTCCTGATTGCATTACTCCACCCATCAGGGACTAATTGGAAAGGGGGCAGAGCTACGGAGGGGAGGTAGCGAAGGGGCAGGGATTCTTTTTAGAGATGATCTATAAATACAGCAGTGCTTCACAGCGATAACCCTGAGGCCCCTGTCCACTCACCTATTCACCAGTGGGCTCATGTGGCCTTTTAAGGTTGTTCACTTGTCACATGCGCATTCAGTGATTCATGCACTCACCCACTCATTTCTCTGAATCAAGGGCACAGGTTTCATTTGAACTCATCATGGGGGACATTTTTAGTCAGGCATCAATATTTTCTGTGTTCTGGTGAATTTCAATGCATCTGCTTTTTTACTGCATAAGTTTCAGAACGGAACAGAACATGAAAAATACCGTCCCGTAAGTGAGTAAAAACAAAAATAAAACAAACAAATTAGAGGTTGTTTTGATCACCCACGATCACAAGGTGTCCAGTGAAAAAGGCAGCCACTACAACAACACATTTTGAGTGATTTTAGCACCACCTAGCCTAACAGTTGTCAGGATGGAGATTCTGTGGCGAGTTTCAGGTACAAATTCGGTCACTTTTGATTCACAAGCAGTACCTATCGAAAAATAGTTGTGCCATGTAGCTCAAAAGTTGACAGGATGATGACCTTTATTGGTGTAGATGTTGGGAAACTAGCTATAACCTTATTCTTCACAATAGAGCAATTTAAATGATTAAACACGCAACATGGCTTACAACCTCACACTTGTCACATCTGTGCCTGAAATGCAGACTGCCTCTCAGACATTATATGGTTGGATAAGCTACAGATACTAGCTCTGTAGGAGTTACTGCTATGACTGTTTTCAACTCTGTGAGTGAGTGCATGAGCTTGTAAGCCATGTGGACTGGTATGCAGCCTGCCAGTGGGCTGCAACAAACCACTGGCTATTAGCTTGTTTCCCAACATTGTAGGCAGCACCTTTAAGTGGTCTATTATAAGTTTCAACTAAACTGGTCCAATCACTTAAAAATTTTTTGCTACATATTGTAGCTTTCCCAATTTTAGAATTAGTGGTGCCACTTATTGGAAAGTTGGTAGGTTTGAGATTTAATAGCGGTGAATAACTATAGCAATCTTCAAGTAAATCAGTTCAGACAGTTTTGCATCATGGTGTATTTTTATAAAACAAGTAGTACCTGCCCTATTGAAAACCAATAGTGCATACTGTATGTCCCAAAAGTTGGTCAGATGTAGATCTTTAAGCCAAGTTTCTAGTATTCTGGTCCAGCTGTTCTCAAGGCATTGCAATGAGATGCCAGGTATATAGACGTGGATGATGGGGATGCAGACATCATGAAACCAATATTCAACTTCTTTGGTGATTAATGGGCAAAAATGTGACCTAAAATGAGTCCATATATTAAATTTTATGTACTCTAATCTTCAAATGTTTAGATCATAAGATCTAAGAAAACAGTGGATAGTAAACTAGTGATTTAATGTTGTGCTAAACCAAATCAAATTTGACCCATTACCCCTCATGTTTTTAGACGTATGATGACTTGTATGCTAGGTTGGACAGTAAGGAGGGGGAAAATGATTTATACAGGTTGGCACAGCAGAGAAAT
>JAQQAE010013216.1:0-12845 GCA_029823295.1 Pseudamia nigra | reverse complement strand
TCCAGGAAGCTTCTTCAGCAAGAACTGAAGAAGCTTCCTGGATAGGTAGCGAAACGTCTTCAACCACATGCCTTGGATACCATGATCTGGATGACTGAGCATCTTCACAGACAATAAAATAACATTCTACTTCTTGTCACAGGAATGAACGTCACCCTAAATATACTGTAGTACATAGTATGCATGCATGTTTTCTGTATTTTTATGTACAGTCCTGCAAATACAGCAAACCAAAGGTGGATATTTGAACGTTCGACCTCCATACAGATTTGACCATTACGTTAACCTGTTAACAACACAAGATAACAAACCCTACGGTAGGCGCCTAAAACTTCTGCACCGTACGGTACGTTGTTGCAAACTTTGATTTAAAAACACACAAAGAAATCCATCTTATAAGCCCAGTTATTTTTATATGTCTTCATGCATAAATGTTTCATATTGTACCGTTAAAAATAAATGACTAATTCCACTCTCCTTAAAAGTTGCAACAACATTAATTTCAATGTCAGTTTATTTCAACAGAGGCTTACTTTCATCCATCATAATCCGATGTACCTGGAGCTTCTTGCGTTATATTGGAATGAGGGATTTGAAAACATTTTGTCATCTATCCTGAGTAGTTCAATGTCAGTGTCACTTTAACATCAGTAGTTTTGCTTGTATACCCAAAGTCTCTCCTGACACTCCACCCGCTCACCCACACATACACGCACACCAACACAAGGCAGCCTTTAGTACTTTGTGTGAGCTACACCCGCAGCCTACAGCCATGCTTACAGGGCATTTCCACTAGGAAGCCAAATCCCCTCTTCTCTCGGCTCACCTGGCAGCAAAAGAAAAAGGAAGCCAGAAAACTTTTTAAATGTAAGGGTTGGGGAGCAACTTTGACGATAAAAAGCGCATCAGGACGCGAAGTGAAGGGGAAAGAGGCTTTAAGAGGAAAAAAGGGATTTCATTTGCAGGGTTTTGGTTGTGTTGGCCTGTGAGTGGGGATTGATACAGGATGGAAAAAGGGAGAGACGAAGGTATGGGTAAAAAAATAAATAAATAAAAAACACAGGAACACGAGAAAAGTGAGTGTAGTTGTGCACCATAAAACGTCCCGCTGCCTTTCCCAGGGCCAAGTCCTCGCTCTATTTCTAATGAACTCATTTATTCTGTTTTGCTGGCTTTACCTCCACCAACAACAAAGACAGTCTCCTACTCTGCCACTCTGAATGCTCTGCTTCAGGGTTTGTTGAGCATCTAGGCCTGTCCTATGGCATTACCTTTGTTTACTTAACGCTCAACATCGATCAAATGCAAACCTGACTGTCCTCCACTGGTAAAGGCAATGTGAATTAGAGTTTCCTTCCAAAACAATGTTGATTGCAAGTGACTCTCTAAATTTATTTGTTGTCGATTCAGCACTATGTAATGTGAATAGGCAAATACAGTCTTTTCACCTTAAAGGTGTAAAGACTGATTCCTTAAAAAGGTTGTTTTTCTGCTCATATATTCTGGTCGGTGTCAAACAATAGCAACAATGGCAAAAAACATCAATCGGCAGAACATTTTGTGTGAACACAAAATCGCATTCTGGTTTTGGCCAAATATTTAATCTCTCCTCCTCTCTCTGTCTCTCCCTCCCTCTTTCTTTCTGAATAATATGCCACTGGGAAGTGAAAAAAAACTGAGAGCACGGATCCCCACTCCTCCGCTCTTCTCGGCTGCACGTCTGTGATGTCATAATCACTCACATCAAAGACTGTGCGCTCAACACGGCGACTGTCAGCTTCCCTGGAGGCGTCATTAAAAACGAACAGAGCAAACTGAGCCGGGCCTGACAGAGACGCATCAAAACTTCCCAACACGCACATACATACACATGTGCAGGCAGGAGTGTAACACGGGGAGGCACACATAAGCATGTATGTCCGTAAACACTCAAGAACTTTTCTGGATTCCTTAAGTCATACCTACACACAATACTGTAATCATAAAATCATGCTATGGAATGAACACAGTAAACAGGAATCAAACAGACACTTACTAACAACTGGAGATTTTTGTGTTTTCTGTGACAATGTCAAAAATCCCGATTCTCGCATGTTTAAGTATGAGCTGTTCACTAAAAGGAGACATGCGTTGCTTCCAGATGCGCTGTACATGTGAGCAGGAACACCCTCAGCATGTGAACATCTGTCATGGAAATGCACTGTTGTGATGCACATCCATGATGCACACTCATGTTCGTGAATGTCTTGGACACAACGCAGAGCGCACACATAAATGTACAAATAGCATACATTCACCCACCCACCCGCTTTTCATCACTCCCTGTCTTTCGCTCGCATTCTTGTCCACACATGGATGCATCCACACACACAGGCACACACTCATTTACACAAACTGGAGGAAGGACTATAAATAGTATGCCTATGATGTGATGCTGTGTGTGGTTTCTCCCAATGGGTTTGTGCGTGACTGTCAAAGTGAAGAGAGGGAAGCAATGAAAGGGGGAGAGTGGCAGAAGAAGAGGACGAATATTTAAGACAAGGAAGTGCTGCGCTTAAATCTGGTGTGCAGCCAGTGATAAACAGAACATGAAAAGCATGGCAAAGATGATGACTCCCCTTTGATTTGAATTAAATATAGGGCATTACATGTTAAAAATGGACATCTGTGTCTGTGTTTGTGTGCTACACTGTGAATCCATGATGTGTTTACGTAAGACTTTGCTTCTGGGTCGACACTGCACTCCAAATGTATGACTTACCCCTGGTAGGGTCTTCTGCTCATGCAGTGCATTCTGGGCTTTCAGGGCTGACTCTCTGGCACAGTAGGTGAGGAAGGCACAGCCTGGAATAGAGCGAGAGGGAGAGAGAAAAAAGATTTCATGTTATGTTGATGGGAGACAGAGAAGGGGAGACAGCCATGTGAGAGAGGCTGCACCAATCATCAGCGAACAGCCAAAAACAACACACTCCTGCACATACACACAGCAAGCCCGCAGCCATTGCTTGGAAACTTAGTGTACATGGCCGCACTGGGAATTTGCTTGTGTTTGTGTGTGTCTGTGCATGTTTCTATACAGTGAACAGCATTTCAGCAACTGAACAAAGTGTGCACCGTTGTGTACATAAAAGCAATCAAACGTATGCAAAAAGAAAAAAAAAAAAAGAAAAAAAAATGAATGAAAGTGGGAACCAAAACTGTGGCATTGGAGATATGATGTTTGTGCATTCTGTTGTGTGAGAGGCACTCTGCCCGCAAAGCACATCAAATCTGACTGAGCTTTCTCTCTGGCAGTCTGAAATAGCAGTTATCCATTCGTCCATCGCACTCTTCTGGCTGCTGTGACAGGGATAGACATTTCCCTGACAGCTTCTCTCTCTCTCAGCTACCCTCCTTCCCTCCACCCTTCATTTCTCCGTCTCTCTGCTCCATATGTTCCAAGACTACCCACAATCCTCGGTTTTGTTAGCACCTGGGCTGACATGTGGGGGTGGAAGGAAGATGGAGACGCAGGAGGCAAGGAAGAAGAAGCAGCCGTGGGGGATGTGTAAGCCGTTCCCTTGCCACCCCCTGTTGACAGTGAGGCGCATGCCACTGTCAGAAAACTGACAAACTGTCAATCTCAAGATCAAGGCTAATGATTCATGTGCTTGACAGTTTAATAAAAATCCTTAAAAAGACAAATTCAGTGCAGGCTTCTGTGACACAGTTTAATATGAGAACAAAATTTCTGCATAAAATAAATGCAGGTGTTTTGCTTGTTTGCTGCAAACATCTAACTAAACACAGGACACCCATCTACACTGAATTCAATTCAGTTAAGTGAAAGGAAAATCATTCACAAGGAACAAAAACTCACTCTCACAGTGATAGAAGTACTAGCAGGCAGAAGCTATAGAAAAAAGTATTCATTTAGTGAACAATGACTTGAACGTTTTTGAACCGCAGAATGGAGACATTCAGCGAGCGTCTCCTGCTGCCACACAACAAACACAAACACAATGGGAGAAAAACATCTGCAGTTTGTTCTGGGAACTTCAATGGCTGAGCATCAGATGATTATCATAGACCCCTCCCCCCAAAACACACAAGCACAGTGCAGTATAAAGAAAGAAGCCCCTCTTATAGCTCTTCCCAGTTGTGCTCGGCTTTGTTCTTTTGGCATACTGGGGGCTGTTTATTGTTGAGGGCAGCAGCATGTTCTGTATGTAGAAGCAGCATGCCTCACATCCTCTCGGCTCCATGTCTTTAACCCCAGGTCGCCCTGATGGCGGGACGCTGGGGAGCTCGGCCTGTTGGTGTTTTTAATTAACGGGCCTCTCTCTCATTAGGCGAAGTGGGAGCTGGCTGCTGACAGCTTGGCTCCCTCTGCGTCCTCTACGGGCCTGTCGTCTTAACGCTACATGCTACGCTACGGCGCCGTCCCACAGGAAACGCACGCAAGTTTCTCACTCATGCACACTCACATGTTGTGTGTGTCGGCACTCACCACATCCAGTCAACTATGTGTGGTGGTATTTAAATTAAGTATGGGACAGGAAACCATGTGTGTGGTCTGAGGAAAAGTCTTGTGTTCAAACTGTAACAAGTACTATGGAAGAAAAGGCATTCTCAGTCTTTTTCATTTACATTTATCAATTTGTTCTACTGCAGTTATCATGACAGATACATAAGTAAGCAGCATTTTGTAGGTAGTCTAAATGATCATTTGCTGTTGTATATCTTTCTCTATTGGTTCTTAATCTATTTACCCGATGCACCCAAACAGTGTTATCAAATAAGCTCCAGTAGCCCTTTAGGAGAGAAAAAAACATTCTGTTCCAAATGTGCTCCCTGAATTTGAAATTAGATTAAATTTTTTATTGTGTTATGTAAAGTGGATTTTGTCTCAATATTTTACATATTTTTATTGTGAAGGCTTGATTTATTTTCAATTAACTGTGTTCCTAATAATTTCCTATGTATTATGATTAATTAACGGTGTCTCTTCAAAGTTAGATTATAATATATTTTTATACATCTAATGCCACCTATATCACATTTTTGTACAATATAAATTAAATGAATATAAAATAAATCATAACTGTAAATCAGTCACTGACAACTTGTATTTTCTGCCAACAGAGTCACAAGCTCTATTTGTAATATCTCCAGCTTGTGAACAAAAGCAGTACTGAACAGTTTAGGGTATGTTTAGACACTGGCAGCACTTAGTTACATTTTGGTTCAATGCAGAAAAAGTTTGCAAAGAAAAGGACTCATAGTGTACTGCATTTACTCATATTTAAATTAAATCACAGTCTCACGATATCCAAAGAGCTTTTATTGCATAAACCTCAGCACCTAAGTGCATTGGCCAGTGAACACCATTCTCCTATATCAAAACACAGTTTGTTTTTCACTATTAACTCCTCTGTCCCCCTCTGAATAACAGAAGAAGCAGCAGATAATTCAATGGCAAGTACATTTTGTTACAACAAAATCAATGTACTTAGCAAAAACATTGCAAGCAACATTACTTTTTTGTCTTTTAAGAAAACAGCTGGGTTATAGATGAATGTGATCTCTGTAATAGTCTCTTAAAAGCTATTTTAAACCTGTATAATTGATTACATACAGGATGGAAGAATGTATAAACCTGTAAAATTGATTACATTTATTGGTATTGCCAGTACCTAATGTATTCATTGTTTTCACTATCCCAACAGCTTCCATCCACTCTTGACACTTTCACATGCTCAAAAAATGAGCTGTGTGCAGCAATTTAATCATAAAGTGAAATATGCTACATGTTAAAGTCCAGGTTCACTTGATTTTCTAACTATGATGCACAGTGTTTTTGTCCAGCACATGTATTTCTGAAAAATCATGCACCACATAGCTGGAGCATTACCTAGCGGGTTCAACCATGTGGGTAAAACATTTTGTTTGTCACAGTTTTAATTTTGAGGCAATGCAAAATCTTTATATGTCATATCTTGTGAATGTAAATCTAGAACGTTTGGTACTTAAGGAATAGCATTACAGCAAAAAAATATGCATTTCCCTTTAAAATGTAACTAAAGTTCAGAAACATCAACAGTAAAATACATTAATGTTGTGTATAATTACAATACTTTGAGTTAGTTACGTTTCATCACTGACAGTCTATTCATGCATATGGAGTAGGCAAGCACCAGTGCACATGTAGATGCTGGTACAATTACACACACACACACGCACACACACACACACACACGAAAAGTGACAGTCAACAAACGTTCAATTTATCATCATTGTCACAAGTCAGATGCTGGCAGCGGCTCTAGTATCTGACTAAGACCCATATTGGCCCAGGAGAGAGAGATAAGCTGTTTGTTTCTGCTGTCAATGCTGCCAATTTGGTTTCCCATCACTTCAAATTCAAATCAACAGCAGCGCAGAGGGGATCTGAGAATGTGTGTGTGAGAGACGGCGAGGGAGAGGGGGAAAGAAGGGCAAAAGAGCAAAAAGAAAGAGGGGGAGGAGAACAGCAGAGAGGAAAAGCAGAACAGCACGGGATGCTCAGTAAGACAGGGCAAGGGAGAGAGAGAGTAGATAAGATCACCTAGCTTCTGTGAACACCATCCCCCTGTGTCCTACACTCGCTTCTTATCTCAACCGCTGCAGACACCCTAAAGGGACACACACCCACTGAGAGAGAGAGAGAGGGAAAAAAAGACAGAGCGAGAGACAGGCAGAGAGAGGAATATGTAGAAGAAAAAGGGAGAAGATGAAAGAAAGCAACGAGGGAATGGTGGAGACTATGAATACTTACTGGTAGGGGAAGAAGAAAAGACCCGAGCTTCAGTGGTGAAACACACCAACTGTCACCAGGCCTCATTTAAACGACAGCTCTGTCGGACCACATAGAGCTTTGACCTTGTTAAGGATTGCAAACCTTGACTTGATGAGCTGTCTTTCCAAGATAAAGTAATTTTCCAACAAGTTGAATGTCTGTAAACTGTATTTCTCTTCAATCAGATGACATTTCATTCAACTGACCTTTGCATTAATGCATTACAGCACTCACTATATGCACAAACTGATTTTTTTTTAAATTGCTATGTAGTCTCTAATTAACCAAATAGAAACCAAGTACTGTATATTACTTTAACTTCTGGAACAATCCAATACATTTGAGATCATTCTGGATTAGGTGATACTGCTGTACAGATGTAGCGGGTTTCATTTGGCTGTACCGGCACGGCAAAAACGGCAATAATATAAACTGAGAACTATCAAGCATTCGGTGGTTTTTATTTATTTTATTTCATAGTGTATCCGTGTTTTACAGAAATGTAAAGTGGGAATAGGAGTGCGCTGAAAAATGCCGGCGTAATCACTGATTATTATTGATTTTTAAAAAAGTAGTGGTATATTTGGTCCAGTCTTGTTGCTCTTATTTGTCATATTTGCACAATACAATTCACTGATCATTTTTTGAATGTCAGTTCAACTGATCACTATATGAAAAATGTAAGAATACGTGCATAAAGACCCACTCAGTCAGAATTTAAGCACTCTGCTGCCCCTAGTGTTGGGAGCTTAGACTGCACCCCTCCATGACCCCACTTTTCTGACACCGCGGCGTCATTGCCACGCTTCGGCAGTAAAGTGGTCAAATGAAACCCGCTACATCTGTATAGCATTTGGAAAGAAATAGTTGTATGTACAGTGAATAACAAATTTATTAAGTCAGGTTTGTGTATGACACAGCTGCCCTTAATTAACAATACTGGAAATAACCAAAATCATTTTTCATGCTTCTGTGAAGGTTAATCACAACCTCTTCAACAGGAATGCTAAAAACATTTCAAATTTTCTGTTCTACAATAAAAGAAGAAAAACTACTAAAGAAAAATGTGTTGTAGTATTTGAATGTTATGTTTGATTCATTTCTGACTTCTCAGAGATGTCCAGTATCAGCTCTAATGCGGGTCTAAAAGCATGAATTCAGTCTGAAATTTTTCATTCCTGTTCGCAATGGGAAAATGCCGAGAACTCAATGAGTATGAAAGAGTCTGCATTAAAGCACTTTACGATAATGGATGGTCTATTAGACAAATAGAATGGGTGGTCTAATAGATTTGTTAAGCCCTGTAGCAGCAATACATTATGAAATTATGAAATAAGTACAATTATTTTAAAAAACTGTTGTTAAATTCAAAAGGGTTAAACCCAAATATTTTACTTGTGAGAATATATATTGGTCTGTAGGATGTAACATTCATTCCACTGGTTTGTATTTTTGTATTTTGCAGGAATGTCTTCTTTTGACAGGCCTCTGATGCCGACTATTACGATCAGGTAATGTTTTTAGGGCTATCAATCTAACATTTGCTATAAAAGCAGGAAAGTTGTTTCATGTTGTTTAAACCAGTAAAAGAATTACATTATGTATTGCATTTTTTTATAGTGCACATTGCATTTAAAGTGATTTTTTGAATTAAAGTCAATTTGTCAGTTATTTGTAATGTCATTGTTAAGTCATCATTAATGCCTGTCCTCCACCCAAACCAATATTATAAATAAAAACCTGACCAACAAGGAGTAGTTGGACCACAAATAACATTTTATTTTATTATTATATTTTATTTTATTATATTGTAAATAAAATTTTAAATGAAGTGCTAAATTTATATGAGTTATATTTTAGTGCACATTGAAACAAAGGTTTATGAAGTATATCATTTATATTTTTATAATACAAAGAACAAATGGTATTGTTTAAGCATATAACTTACAAAATCAGAGTGATATCTGAGGTAACAGTAAGAGTTGTTTTCTCTTGAACAAACATATATGCGTCCAGGTCCATTAATTCTTAAAAAAAGTAGTCGACTGTGCACCGTTCTGACTAATCGACTAATCAATTAGTGTGCATCCCTAGTAACTAGTGATCTGTAACAGTCTATTCTAGGGACATATGTGCAGACTGCGCTTGTGCAGTTAAATCCTGCAGATCTAACATTCCTCTTAGAGAGTTTCCTGCTAAAAAAATGATCAAACACTAAATCCTATTATAATGTTTAATTCAATTTACACCTTATTAGCCTGAAGAAACAATTTAATTTAAAGATATGTAGTCTTAATCAGTGTAACTTGTGATCTTACAGAGTGTAAGTAAATCTTCTGGTCATTAAAAGCCCAAAACTCACAGAAAAATACTGACAACGACCTTTGTGATCTCAGCTGTACCTCCAGTCCTGTATCAGGGCTCTTATATCTTCAATTTCTCCTTTGAAGCCTAATTATAATTGTGCTAAAAATAAAAGCAGTAATGCATTCCTGAATTAGTGCTGCTGCAGAGTTACTGGACACATGAATTAGTTTTTACCAGAATGCATTGCTTGATGCCACCCAAGTCTAGAAAGCTTGGGGACAATGTATTGCACAGAATTCTCTAATTATCTTGTGCCTATTAATTCAGGGATTGTAAAAGGCTGACATAAAAAGCTCCCTCCTCTCACTCTCTTCTTTTATTCCCAGACACAGACGTGCAGAAACTCCCAGTGATCATTTAAATATTTCAGAACATCTTGGTAAGAGCCTAAAAAGAGTCAATAGCATTAAAAAGCTTTATCCACGCTGCAGCTGAAAACTCCACACTGCAAAGCTCTGGAACTCTGCCTCGAAAAAAACTTTGGCATGAAACTTTGTTTGAGGCTGTCCAATTTCAGTCACTCAATAGAAATCTCCACGTCTCCCCTACCTCAGTTGTGTTAGCACTTATCTCCGCCTGAAAGGGTTGACCAAGGACAGCCTTTGCTCAATAAACAGAAGAATGTTTTTTTTTTCCTCCTTTTTAAAAGATTGACCTTAAGACAAGAACGTTCTGACTGGATTTTTGTGAGTGCTGAGGCTTAGATAACACTCTTCAATTCACTCTTGAAATAGGTCAGAGTAAAGACAAAAATTCTTGACTTATTGTGTTCAGAGAAGTATCTCATAAAGCCCTGGTCTTTTATAGTCATACGGTGAAAACAAGTAGCACTGGCTGTGGAAGCGGAATACTAATGAGTATTGTATTCTGATTCTGATTCATGAATGATACAGTTGCCCTTGTACTGCTGTAACTGGGACACTCAATATGGACCATGTAATTGTGTCTATTCAATGAGTTTCCTGTTCAAAAAAGTTTTCACAAAAATTTTTAAGATAAAATATACACAGTTTGTGATGTCTAATCTGTAAAGCTCATGCCATTTCTGTATTCACTACCATATCTGACCTCTTGCAGACTGAGGAATATGTGTCCTTAGAAAGCAAACAGTAGTTAATCCACATTGCAGACTTGTGTTCCAGTGAATGTGGTATCAAAGTGAAAAACCCAGACAAGCCCCCACAGTTTTGGTTCTGTGAGGAGCAGTAATTCAATAAAGTGTGCAGCAGTCGCTCATATCCCCTTCACCTCTGCTGACCTTTTAGATCATTACTCACGATGGAAAAAAGAGACCGAGGATCGAGGCTATTTTAGGGGACACCACCAAGGTCTCTGGGAACACTCCCGCTTTCTCCCAGTATCGTCTTAAAATCTTTAATTGGCAGCAGTAAACCACGATTAAATTAAAAGAAAAAAGCATTTTAAAGACCACAGTTTGAGCTCAGACAATGGTGCTGTATTATCTGTGAGCAGGCAAAAAAAAAAAAACATCAATTACCGTTCTGAGACCACATCAAGCATTTTTTTTTCCATTTTGTAAAACAAGCCTTAAAAATTCAGGAGCTGTTTCAGGGACTAATGAATGCCGGTCTTGAGTATGATATTATTTCAGCAGAGTGAGACAGAACTAAGGGGCAGTATTATAAAAGAGGAGGTGAATTCATTTATAATGGAGTGTAATAGCAGTCCCAGCTCTCCTATATGCAGCTACAATATATGCAGATTCCTAAGTTCTTTCTTCAGGGAAACACGGAGAATCTGTGATATAGAAACTTATACTGTGCTGGCTACTGAGGGAAATGGAGACCAAGAAAAGACAGAGCAAAGGTTAATAACCAGGTGACAGATGAGACTTAATGGGATAATGTTACATCTGCTTCTTTTTTTAGATTTAAAAATGGCGGGACATAGTCATTTAAGAGCCCTGATTGTATCTAAATTGCTACCAGAGATGAGGGTAAGGGGGAAAAAAAAGTTAATATACTGTAGCTGGGTGAAGACTGACTTCTGATTGGGGATGTTATATACATTATAATAAGTGGGCATTTCCTGCCAAGTTGAAGTGCTCCGAGGTTTGGACATCAGCAGGACACTACTAATAGCTTAAATAACTGTCTTAAACATTGCTATTTCGTAAATAAATTCACAGCGATAGTAAAGTTTATAAACTAGTGATTTTACAGTATATACTGTATAAAGGAATAAACACCCACTGAAGTTAAATACACATTACAGAAAAGCGTACTTAAAGAATAAAAAGGGAAGACACTAAAAACAATAAAACTACTTGGAAAAAAGCTGCATCTGGAAAGTGCTATATTAATCCAGAGATAACAGCTGTATTAATAGCACATATGTGCATGTTGCCTACTTTGTGCACTTGTTGATGCACCTTTACACCCATGTGCATGACAAAATAATTCCTCCAGTCTTATGCCTTACTTTTCTCAACACGAATGTATGAAAAAGAATGAAAGGTTTAAAATGTCTTATGTGTGCATGTGTGTGTGTGTGTGTGTGTGTGTGTATGTGAGAGTCCCCAAAGATAACAAGTCCCATCTCTCGCCCTGCTTTCCAGAGTGGCCGTCTCTAAGCTGTGCTAATCGATTGGCGAAGGAGGAAAAAGGGCCAGCTTTAATGTGTTGCATGTGAAGGATTTACTGGAGAGCAGAGCCACTGAATCAATGGAGTAGAAAATGCATCATTAGGACAGTGTCGTCCCCCCACACCACCCACCGAACCCCCCTACGCTGTCCCTTGAGGGTCAGGACAGAAAACACACGCAAACATGCACACATTTATACACACATACATAAACTGGGCTTACGTGTGACGGTTGAACTCTCACGCCAAATCTCTTCATGAATACACACACACGCAAAGGTATCTGTGTAACATCAATGATTAAACTGCTCATGACACACACACACTAAACGTCTGGAGCTGTCCCCACTGTCAATGACGAATAGTCTCACTCTCCTCCTACCTCAGCCATTTTGTCAGGAAATGTTTGGGACACCCAAATTTAGCTTTCCACAAGATGAATAATTAAAAGTGGAATGACGAACCGCAAGTCTGATGTACCATTTCAGAAATCCAGGGAAATTACTTGACTGACTAATGCAACTATGAGGATCTATTACATAGAAATACTAGCGATTCAGTATTTTTTCTTTATTATTTTCAGCATTGTAGATTAACACTGAAAATATCCAAACTGTGAAAACCACGTATGGAATTATGAAATAAACAGAAAACACCCCAGAACATGGTTATATTTTAGTCAAAAAGTAGCCACAATTAGCTTTGACGACAGCTTTACACACTCACGACATTCTCTCAAGATTCACAACGTAGTCACCCCAAATAGTTTTCAAATCACAAGTGAGTTGACTTGTGCCATTTCATGCTCTTTTAGTGTGATTTAGGCCATCATTTTTGTTGTATAGAGGAATTGTTGGTGCAGAGTCAACAGTCCTATTAATGTCACTACAAATACTGTAAAAATCCAAATTATGACAAGAAACACTCAGTTAAGTAAAGAGAAAAGTCAGCCCATAACTTCATGAAATGAGGGTCAGTGATTCCAAAGAATCTCAAGAATTTTAAATGTGTCCCCAAGTACAGGGAAGGCATGTTCATATTTTTGACTGGTGGTGTA
>JAQQAE010013215.1:0-12845 GCA_029823295.1 Pseudamia nigra | reverse complement strand
TACTACAACAGCTGAACTTTATTTGGGGTTAATCAAAGGCACTTTAAATGGTGACAAGTGTGTGCTGACTCCAATTTGAGTTTGAATGTAACTGGTTAAATCCGAACACAGCCACATTCCCGGTTATAAGAGGGTGTGCACACTTGTGCAACGTCATTATTTCAGTTATTTATTTTTAATTCACCTCCCTGAAAGATTTCAGTTTGTTTTTCAATTGTTCTGTAGAGGTTATAGGTCACATTAAAGGTGGAAGAAGTTGTGAATTTATTTATTTTGGTGTCACCTTTTTACCTCACAAAAACATGGCATTTGAACACCGGTGTGTAGACTTTTGAGATCCACTGTAGTTGTTTTAATATGGAGTCATCAGACCCACAGGAGCAACGTTAATATTGGGGAGGTATTCTTGGAACCGTAGGCTGCTTACCACACAGCCATAAAATAAAAATGAATCTGCAGTACAGCTCATAAATCATGTGTAAATATATGATACTTCAGATATGGAAAATAAATATTCTTCAGATTATTGTGGGACTTTTCAACTCAGTACTGAAAAATGTGAATCCAAACATTTTTTTGTTCACAACAACTGAATGTACATTTTATGTCTATTCAAATCTAACAGATAAAATGAGATGTACACTGATCAGCTATAACATCATGCCCACTGACACGTGAGAAAGTAATAATGGCAATTGTCTAATTACTGTGGTAACAGTGAGTGGGTAGGATATGCTGTATTAGGCTGCAAGTGAATATTTGGTCCTTGAAGTTGATGGATCTGAAACATAAAACTGGGCAGTGTAAGGATGCAAGCAACTTAGACAAGGGCCAAATAGTGATGTCAAGACAACTGGATCAAATCATCTCCATAACTCTGGGTCTTGTTCGGTGGTCCTGGTCCTGCAGTGGACAGAACCACATGAGGAAGGCTTATCTCAGTCCAGTAGAGTATCTAAGGGACCAAAACATTAGTATCACATGATGTTCCCCTTTTTGAGGCCAGAGCAGCTCTGACCCAAGGCATGAACTCTACCAGACCTCTGACAGCTGCTGTAATTACTGCTAGCACATTATGCATTAGACATTGTTAGCACATACTTCTATATCTACTTTACTGGTTAGTGGTCACAATGCTATGGCTGCATGTGAGGATCAAACGTTTACTCATTTTGATTTATAACAACTTTAATTCATCAACAAAATGACCAAAGTATTGAAAATCACAACAAAAAGCATCATAATGGAGAAAATGAACCAATGTGAAGGAAATCAAGAAAATTGACAAAAAAAAAAGATGAGCCAAAATGAGCACAAAATTAAGAAGACAATCAATAAATGGACACAATAATCAAGAAAATGAGTAAAAAAATCAAGAAAATGAACAAAAAATGTACAAAATAATCTAGAAATTGGACAAAAATGCACAAAAATATCAGTAAATAGTTGTTTCTATCAAAAAGGTTCCGCAACCCATTTTGGACCCCGACTGCTTGAGAAAGACTTTTAAATAATTTAATCATTTTCCACAGATACATTTCATTCACTGTTCTAGCAGACAAACCGTTAATTGTCATTTTTATGACAAATACTGCTGATTTGTTTCCTGGTTGATTCATTTATTTGATGACTAATGAGCTCAAATAATAACAAACAATGAAACACATTGTTCTTTTCTTTATCTTCTCCTTCTGAGATTTGAAGTTTCTTTGAAGAATTGACATACATTTTAAAGGAGAATGGTGAACTTTAGCCCCTGCTGTTTGGACACTGAGCGTGGGATGAATGCTAAATTACTCACATGGTGTTACACCTCAGCAGTCACTATTGATTTATTTAAATTCAAGCCGGATCAACACTAGATTGTTTTCTGTCTGTGTGTGGTATGGCAGCTGCGAGACGCACCTCTTTTAGAAATGTTCTGTAATCTGCCTTCGATTTCCTGTTTGTGTTACAGTCCAGAGGGATGGACCTGGTGGAGATCTTGTCCTTCTTATTCCAGCTGAGTTTTTCCACTCTGGGTCGGGTGAGTGTGCAGCTGTGCAGAGGGAGATGTGCGTGCGTGTGTGCAGTCGTGCTGAAAAGCAACATCACAGTGTCATTACGCAGAGGTGTGCAGTATTAAAATTCCTGCGTAGACGTGGTTCTTTTGTTGGTATTGATTGCGAGTTGTCTGCGCACTGCAGGATTACTCAGTGGAGGGCATGAGCGAGTCATTACTCACCTTTCTGCAGCACCTGCGGGAGTTTGGACTAGTCTTTCAGAGGAAGGTAAGGCACTGAAGAGAAGAACACTTTAAATACTCCATCTCACCTCCACTTCATGCACTATGAATGAAAAGAAACTTTAATGACCAGCGTGGGTCAGCTGGGTCACTGCCGCTGCATCACAACTAGATAAGTAGATGAATGATTTAAAAAGAGACGATGAAAGGTACACGGATCATTGAGGTGGACAACGGAGCCAAAAATATCATCACAATCCTGCCATACAAATGCAAAGTGCAATAATGCCACATTTGGTTGAGTTAAGGCTGATTTTGTGACACCTGATTTATTTTGTGTTCTGTTCCATTTCAGAGAAAATGAGGTGTCAAATTCACCTTAACTCAAAATTCAGGCAAAAAACCCCAAGGTAAAGTGCAATAAAACAGTAGTGTATTGACTGAAAACAAACAAAACAAGAAGTAAATCATCAAATTGAACTATATAGTCAAGAACATGGCCAAATATTAAGAAGATAATGCAGGTGACTGAAATAGTCAAAATTAGAAGTAAGATGAACAAAAAATATTCAAGAAAATTGTTATACATGAACATCATAATTAATACAGTGGTCTTCAATGATCGAACTTGAAAACAAAACAAAATGACCAAAAAAAACAAGAAAATAAACAAAATGAGAAACACAGTAAACAAAATAATTAGGAAACTAAATATATAGCGAATGAAATTAACAAAATGGCCAAAAACATCAAGAAAAGTAACTACCGTATTTTCTGGGTGATATGTCACTCAAGAATGTTAGTCGCATGATCCAAAAAATGCATAATGAAGAAGAAAAAAAACATGTACTAGTCACTCTGCAGAACATGTCGCATTTGTTTGAGGAACGCACATCAAGCGCTCGGCCGCGTGCTTTATGCCAGAGCTCGCAGCTCGCTTCCCCGCCTCACCGGGTAAGTGAGGGCACCGACACATTCGGTGTTAAGCTGATGGCAGGTATGGTTGTTACCGGCAATGTCTACATTTTAGATTGTCAGTAATAAAGATGCAGGTACACAAGCCTAGAGCGACGTCTAGCGGCTGTCAGTGTGACAAACACCCTATACTCGAAATTCTTTAATATACAAGTTGCTCCAATGTATTTGTCGCTCCCCTAGCCAGGCTATGCAAAAAACGCGACTTGTAATCCGGAAAATACGGTAAATAAAAAGCAAAAGTGAAGAATGATTAAACGTAATCAACAGCATTAATAAAAAGTTTAAATATGTTGTTCTCAGTTTCACACAGTTTGCCTTTTTATATGACTTAATAACAATTATTTTATTATATTTTCAACATGCAGACAAATATTTACAAACAGATGAAACACATACAAGAAAATAATTTAACGGACAAAAGGAAAACAATACAAAACAGAAAACACCAAAAGAATTCTCAAGTACAATCACATTGTTCTGCTACATGTCTGAAAATATTAATTAAATTACATTTTTAAAATATCAATACATAGTTTAATATCATTATTTCTTTCCAGTTTAAAGGCTGATTTTTGGTTGTGTATAAGTGTAAATAGTTGCAAAAACATAAAAAGTCGTTAAAAAACTGATTTGATCTTATTCAGCAAGACAGAAACATTTTGGATGTGATATAACTGACCATGTAGACAAAAGAAAATGTGTAGCACGATAAATACAATTATCGTAACATAAAAATATATCACAATAATAATTAGTGTTTTATCACCCCAAAAGATCTTTGCAATAACATTTTAAACACGACCGCGACAGCAGAGTGACTAAAGGATGAAGACTTGAAAATGGAAATAAAAGCACAATTGAAAACCAAATCTAGAAATAAGCGAACAAAAAAACCTCTTTGAAAACTTACCCATCATCTCCATCTCATAATTATGACTTGCTATCTTATAATTGTCGGAAGAGACCAAATAATTCAAAGATCAGAATGGTATAATGCAGTTTAATGAGAAAGCGGTCTCATAATTACAAAATAATTTCAGACTAATTGCTTTCACTTTGCTCGAATGGAATTGAGATGCCAGCACAGCATTGGCATATAAATAAAAACCCTATTCATATCAGCCAGGACCTTGCAATTCTGTCTTTTAGCATTTGAAAAAATAAAAGCCAATTTATTGAGGTAGCACCAAAACAGCCCACTTGATAACCACCCTAAGAGTTCAGATAGTGAGATACATACATAATGCGTTTGAAACTGGACTTAACTTGCACAGTTACAATGTGTTTCATCTGCGTTTTGTTATCAGAGGAAGTCGAGGCGGTATTATCCTACCAGACTGGCCATCACCCTGGCTGCAGGAGTCACGAGCAGCTCCTCCTCCTCCTCTTCAGCGTTCAGTTCTGCTCCCGGTACCGGAGACACAGGTTTCATCGTTGTGGAAACCAACTATCGCATCTACGCCTATACAAGTACGTGTGCACTCTGGATTTTAAAAGCTAACCCCTCGGGGTAAGATATACATCTATTTGAAAAAACAAAATAAAACATTCATGTGAACATTACATCCAGGCCAACACGTGCTGTGGTCCCTAGCCCCTTACTGTGTGATACTAGGAACAGATGAGACAGAGGAAAGTCAGGTGGTTGTAAAGATGTTTAAAAAACCCTGGATGCTGTCGTCTGTTTTCCTCTCTCCAACATTTGCAGCATTTCTGTGCACGTGTGCATATTTATAAAACTATATTAGCGAGGTAATTTTTTGTTAAATTATAGTGATAATAAGACACACAGAATCAAAGTTACTTAATACTTATGGTACAGTGATTGTACCTATACATCCAATTATAAGTCCATTTCCTTAATCTCTTGTTTAATCAGTGTTGATGAATCAGAGCCTGCAAAAGAATACAATTTTTTTTTAAATTCATTATGTAGATTTAAGCTTAGTTTTGGTTAGTTTTAGGATTGTAAATGTAGGTTTTGGTTTTTTTGGGACAAATTTGTATTACATTACTATTTACGTAGTTGTTTTCAGGAATAGCCTTGATTCATAGAGGCAAAAAATGATAAAAATGAAAGTCTTCATTGAGAGGATAGAGTTAGGGTGGCTTGCCCCTAGAGATGTCCCCCCAGGGAGCCGTTTCAGGCATGTCCAACTGGGAGGATGCCCCAGAGCATACCCAGGACATGCTGGAGGGACTATGTCTCTCGGCTGGTCTGGGAACGCCTCAGGGTTCTCCACGACTAATTGGAAGAGGTGGATGGCGAGACAGAAGTCTGTGCCCCCACAACCCAGACCCACACCCCTTGATAATGGAAGGAAGGAAGGAAGTTAAAGTGATACTAAACACTAAAATGTGTTTTTTGAGCTTCAAACAGAAATACTATATATGACAGTTGTGATGACGCAGTACTGGTGATAACATATAAAAATCAACCAGTATTTAAAAAAAAAAAACATTTTATAGGTGAAACTGGCCCAACTCACCACTTCCTGTCTTAAAATCTTTTCAATCCCTGAACAGTTCACCTGTGAGTCCGACTGACTCTGCAAATCTTGTTTGTTTTTCAACTGGTTAACTGAATTACATCTCTCTGGAACTTATGTGGACAGTGATTTAACCTTGTAGACCCGCTGTCTTAGTTGATTTATTTCTTTTGTTTGTTTGAATGTGAATTAATGTAATAAAACACCAGTGACACAACAACACAGGCTGCACTATAGGACTTCAGTTCCTTGTGGAAAGAGGCTGAATAATGGCAAGACGAACCAATAAAATTATTCTAAATACAGTGAACAGATGTTGATTAGTTTTTAGTCAGATCTGTCTCAGGGCTCCATACAGTTCTCGGTATTTGTCCATGAGTCTCCGTTTTCCTGATGTTCCTGAACTACCCGTCTCTCAATCACACATGGAGACAATCAAACAGTAACCACTGCACACTCAAGTCACTTTCTGACATTTCAGGAAGAGTCAGTCAGAACAAAGGTAAAGTTACAATTAATATGGATTTCATGATCCAGTGTCTGCATTGACGCCGGCTCACATCTACATACTTGGTGTGCCAGTGTAATAGTTTGAACGTAGCAGACTACCAATCTCTAGTTTACAAAATGGTTATAAACATCCTACATTTCATCTTTTACTCTTCACGAGCATAATCAAAAATAAACCAATTTTACACATAATTCAAGTTCATTTTAGTTGTATTATTAGTAGTTTTTACTTTTTGTTTTTTAACACTGCTTTATCTCTAAGCTAATTTTAGGTTAATCTTACTTTATTCCCCATCTTGTAATGATATGACTTATCTGTCTGTTTGCTTTCCAGATTCTGAACTTCAGATTGCACTGGTAGCGCTCTTCAGTGAAATGCTGTATCGATTCCCTAACGTGGTGGTCGCTCAGGTCACAAGGGAGTCAGTGCAGCAGGCCATTGCCAACGGAATCACTGCACAACAGGTATTCACCCACTGCATTCACAGATACAGTACTTGTTCACTGCATGGTAGAGTGAAGGAAAGGAATCAGGACAGTGTGGATTCTACAGGTGGTGAGCAAAACTGTGTCAGCTCAAGACACAAAAGATAAACTTATTTTCAGATGAACATGAAAAATTCATCATGAAATACCACATTATTTTAATGAAATAATAAAATGCACAAGAACGGAGGAAAGTTATTTTGGTGATCTCGATTGAATGCTGTGAGAAATGATTAGTCAATAAAAGTGATCAAAAAATCCAGACAATGAACCAGCATGAATAGAAAAATTGACAAAAACAGGACACAAAAATAAGCAAAATAATAAAGAAAATCAACAAAAATAAGCAAAATAATAAAGAAAATGAGCAAAATATAATGAATAAAATGAAAAACAATGAACAAAATAATATGAACACGAGAATCAAGAAAATGAAACAAAATGAACAAATTTATACAGAAAATCAACAAAGATAAACAAAATAATCCAAGAAATTAACAAGTAAATCAACAAAAAAATTCCCACAACAAATAATCCAAGGCAAGACCCATTTTGGTCCCTGGCTTAAGTTCTGGGGCACAATCAAGAGATGAGAATTCAGCTTAGTATCTTAGGTTATTCAACCGGTCTCTGTAAGAGCTCTGTGCTTGTTTGTGCAGATCATCCACTTTCTAAGGACCAGGGCACATCCAGTCATGCTCAGACAGGTACAGTGCACTCACCAGTTCCTCCCCATCTGTTGTTCTTCACAAATGACGATTCTGGGCCTTTTAATGGTTTGTCCTCGTGTTTCAGACTCCAGTGTTACCTCCAACCATCACAGACCAGATCAGACTGTGGGAGCTGGAGAGAGACCGGCTACAGTTCACAGAGGGTGAGCAGTGCATTTCACCTGTTAATTATCTTTTATTGCAGAAGTAACATTTCTACACCCACCTGTAACCAGATAAATTATTTAATGCCAATTTATCATCAGTCAGGGAAGTCCAGTTGTTTTTCACTTTGTGGCTTCATTTTTTTGTTTATTTACTTGAATTTTTATCATGTTCTGTTCATTTTCTTGATTTTACAGAAGTTATAGATTAGTTAGTTTGGTCAATGTTTTTAATTTTCTTGATTATCTATGTATCTTGGTTAGTTTTATTTCATTTTAGATTTGTCATTTTTTTCATGGTCTATTTATGTGACATTGTGGTCTTTTTGTTCATTTTGCTTATGTTGTGTTAATTTCATATGTTGTAAATTTGTGTACCTTTTTAATTACTTTTTGCTAATTCCTCCATTTTTATTCATATTATCTTTACATTAAACACTTTATACATGTTATACGTTGCTTCATTTTCAGTTGAAAAAACATAGTCTTGTATTAATTAAAACTGATCTTAAAATGCCTGGAAATCATTACATTTAAGTGTCTGATACCTGTTGAACTTGAATAAAATAATGATTTGACATTCATCCATACAATTAGTGATACAGCTATAGAATGTTGTTGCTCAGCTTTATGTATGTAGTGTGTATTTCTGGGAATAAAAGTTCTTATGATGGATCAACAGTACTCCTTACATGCCGCATCCACATTTCTATTCTGTGATGGTCCGAGCTAGTTAGTGTGATTTATTTATGTCAGTCCCACTTGTGTAGTTCAGCCTTGGTCAAAGATGACATGAAGTTCACAGATGCTGGAAAACAGGCGAGGGTAATGTTTGGGCAGGGTCAGTTACTGTCTGGAAGTTACTGTCGGCAGCAGGCTTCTGATAGTGTGGGAGAGGGAGGGAGCACATTCAGGATGAGTCCCTGGCAGCCAGCTCAGGACCTTGGAGAGCTCCACTGCTGACATCTGGTAAATATTTTATCTTTTGTCTGCTGACTGTGTCAGATAATGTGGACTCAGACATTCAGACATGCAGTAAATATAATCACCTCAATGATTCTGCAGGATGTCAGGTGTGGTCTGATTCCATAGAGACAAAAACTCTTTAATGAGTGTTTCTCATTCATGTAATTTCATGTTCCAGTTAGAGCTAGAATGCCACAATTATGTTATTCAGGTTTAAAGGCTACTTTTTGGTTCTGAGTGAAAGTTGAGGAAACCAGACACTTATTTGTGGTCTTAATTTATGAGTAAAACGCAGCAAGAAGGATTTTTTCAAACTTTTTCTCACTTGTTGTTTAGAAGCATGCCAGCTTTTAATACAGCATTTCAACACATGCTAGTTTCATTTAAAAACACTGTTATTTTTATTTGCAAACAAAAATAAAATTATGAGGGAAAACAAAAATTACCCGGGTCAATGTTAGTGGAAGAAGAACTGAGTTTTATATTCAGGCAGAGTACGAACCACCATTCTTTCACTGAGTAATAGTCTAGATGTGTGAACTAAAGTTAAGACTGACCATCTGTCCAATATTCACATCAGAAAGGATTTGATGCATCACTTACAACAGCGTCATGTCAAAACAAAAGAAATGGGTTCAGATATAAGCAGAAGGATTTTTGTTTGGCACAAAGCTGGAGAAGGATATACAGTTATCAAGCTGGGGAGATTGAATGTTCTGAGCAATATCTTAGCTGTTTGTAGGATTGTACTCCTCTGGACAGAGATCTCAGATGTGTTTCCTGGAATCTGCTGGAACCATTCTCCCAGTTTGGGTGTTACCACACCAAGGGTTCAGATGACCACTGGGACTACTGTTGCCTTCTGTTTCTGGATCTTTTCAAGCTTTTCCTTCAGCCCTTGGTCTACCTCCACTTGCTTATGTTCCTTCTTTTTGATGTTGCTCTCACTGAGAATTGCCACATCTTTCTACCCCTGCCTTATGTCCAGTTGTTTAGCCATCAAGTTTGTCTGTATCTAGTCCCCAAGATCTTAACTCAGTCATTCTCAACCATCTTTTGAAGCCTGTACTCTGCATAGTTATTTCAGTAGACCATGCTGACCGTGATGTGCTGTATGTTGAGTGTCAGGAGTATCTTTGCAGTCTGCATCTGGAGTCCTGTCTCATGTGGTAGACCCCAACCTAGGTTGATCTAAGATGAGCTAAGTGCCTATTCCTTGCCTGCCATGATCAGAGCTGCTGTGCTGTCTTTGAATCCAGTTTTTTCCAACCGCTGGTAGGATTTTTTGGTATCAGCCACTTCTTCAATCTGCTGGTGGTACATCCCATGCAGCGGTTTGCCTTTCCATGTTTCACTCTTTTGTTAACAGGCTTTTGTTACCTGAGGTATTCATTTCACAGTTCATCACATGGGGCCATGTTCCAGATGTACTCATGGATCTCTGTTATTTCATCCCAGACAGTGGCCCTTACGCTCACTAGTCCTTGGCTTCATTCTGCTTAGTGTAAAGCCTCAAGATGCTTGTCCTAGGGTGTAACCATTGTAAGGAACTTTCCTGTCTTTATATCTGTGTCTTATTTCCTCCTTCATCCAGCTTACCCTATTTTCCTGATTAAAAGTCGCGTTTTTTTGCATATTCTGGCGAGGGGAGCGATAAATACATCGAAGCGACTTGTATTTTGAATAAATTCGACTATAGGGTGTTTGACACACTGACAGCCGCTAGAGGAGACAAGCCGCGAGCTCTCCCTTCTGCGGCTGCGCGCCTGACGCGCATTCCCCGAACAGATGCAACCTGTTCTGCAGTGCAACTAATTCACGTTTTTTTCTTCTTCTTTCTTTCTTCTTCATTATGCACCCGGAAATTACGGTACTATGCAAACTGGGTATGTGATGACCAGCAATGTGTAGTCGATAGCTCGGACATTGTTGTTCCCATTCAGCTGACTTTTCAGGACTTGCCTCACTCTGTGTAGGCATTTTGTTGGGGCTGATCTCCTTGTGGCCTCATCGTGGTTTCCATTTAATTGTGGAATCCCAAGGTATTTGTAGCTGTCTTCCAAATTTGCTATGTTGCCCTCTGGTACTTCAACTGCTTCGGTTCTGATCACCTTCCCTTTCTTTGAGAAGATCGTGGCTCACTTATCCAATTCAAATGACATCTTTATGTCATTGCTGTAGATCCTTGTGATGTGGATCAGTTCATAATGTATAAGCATATGAGCTATTACAAGAAAATTGCCTTGCTGCAAACATTTTTATTTATTTGTTGTAGGTCAAACGTCACTTTTCCTTAAGAGTTTTTCAGGTTCAGGTTTCCATTTATTGTCATTTGTTTCCAACCGCAAGCAGTACTGAAAAAAATGAAATTTCATTCTCCCACTAGAGGGGGATAGGCTGCAACAACCAGGGTCATGCCACCTTTGAAGAGTGGGGGGAAAGTGGGTGAAGATAACAATGGGTTAGAAGAGTAAAAAAGCCACATTCCCAGAACTGAGCTCCTTGGGGGAGCACAGCTTTGGAGACATAGAAAAAAAACTCTTTGCAGATAATTACATACAGTTGCATCACAACATTCATATATAAAGCAATTTACAGAGGGCGTTGGTAATGTGTGAGAATGATACTTCATGCATGTCCCTGGATGCATATGTGTGCTATAAAGCCCTTCAAAGAGATCTGCCCCCAGCCAACGTGTCCCAGTGATAACACGAACACCACAGCAAGTTGCCATGGTAACACATGTCAGAACAGTTCATCTCATGTCATATATGGGGTGATTGTGACAAGAGGGGATAGGATGGGGGATAGCAAGCATTAAACACATTGCTCTTCGGGGGGTTTTTTGCAGCTGTGTGATCCTGGTTTCGTCCACAGCCCAGAGGGAAGCCAAAACAAAGATAAAATACATTCCTTTTTCTTCGAGGTAGATAAGTGATTTCCCCTCTATGAGTGCATCTGTGTCAATTGCATTGAGGGTCCAGCTGATCAATTCCATGGTGATTTAGGTTTAACAAGCAATGCTGAGAGGGCTCAAAACATGCACACAGACAGGATACAGTAAGCAGGGAAGCTGGGGACAGGAGAGGAGGAGGAAATGCGCCTGCCCTCTACGAGAGCCAGAAGAGAAGGTTTAGTGTGTAGTGTTCATTAGCCAAAAAAGGGAGATGTGATTCAGAAGTCATCTCAGCTCTCTGTGAAGGTCTGAACTAAATCATTTCTCCTGTCTTCATTTGTACATCTTAAGGTTGCAATTGACAGATACAGGCCTCACAGTCGATAGAGCCAGACATTAACTATCTGACCTGCTGCAGGCTGTAATAGAGAGAATGAGTATTGATGTCGTGGTGAACTTTAACCTTATTTCTCACCTGTGTGTGTGTGTGTGATGTTGATGTCTCCTTCAGGAGTGCTCTATAATCAGTTCCTGTCTCAGGCTGACTTTGAAGTGCTGCGGGACAGAGCTCAGGTAGGAATATCCTGAATTTTCTGTTGTTATCAATGATTAACAAACCCAGAACCAGTGTGTAGGTTTATTCAGTTTTTGTGTATTTCCTTGTCGACACCTAAATCCTCACCCACATTACTGTATATCCTGTTTTCTTCATACATGCTCTAGGATGATCCAATAATCCCCATAGAGATTACTGAAGTCATCTCATCTAAAGCACATGTTGTTTGCCTTCAACAATAGCTGTGTAAAAGGATCATGCCCTTCATCTCCCTGACCTTTCCATCTCCCTGCCTCTCTACGCTCATTTAAAGACATAATCATTAACTCCTCATAGTTACAGCACTTCCTACCAACTGACCTTTGTAACTCTTTAATGAACTCCTTGTTATTAAAGCCTTGATACTGTTCCATCGTTCCAGCTGTCATATTAACGAACCTGTTCCTGCTCCAGGGTCTCGGCTGTCTGGTGTGGCAGGACGTGGCTCACAGGGTGATGGTGGTGACGCCTCAGGGACACAGCGAGGTTAAGAGGTTCTGGAAACGGCAGAAGTCTCACATGTAGCAAGAGGAAGCTGAACAAAGAGCTGCGACACACAAGTGATTGCAGTTACATGTGTGATGCCTCAATGTTTTCAAAGCTGTACAAGACAGTGAAACTGATATAAATGTTTTGTGTTTATTATGTATTTTAGATTAAATGGATTTGCTAACAAAATTATACATTGTGCAGTTTCTTGTGTAGTTCTATCAATGGCGATAATAATTATTTTATGAAATATGTCCAAAGCATCCAGGGTGTACCCTGCCTTCGCTCAAGTCAGCTGGGATAGGCTCCAGCACCCCCCCCCGACCCTCATGAGGATT
>JAQQAE010013214.1:0-12845 GCA_029823295.1 Pseudamia nigra | reverse complement strand
AACCAGCGGCTCAGGGTAGGCGGCCATCTGCCTGGACCGGCTGGGGTTAGTGGACAGAGGAGAGACAAAAGAAAAGTTTGGACACACCGTCTCCTTCAGTTTTTTTGTTCATGTGGATCATCTTCAACATTGTCTGTTAATCCTGAAAACATCTAAACTGTGAGAGAACACATGTGGAATTAATAAATACAACATGTTAAACAACCAGAACATTTTTTATATGGTAGATTGTCCAAAGTAGAAACATTTACCGTATTTTCTGGATTACAGTTTGTGTTTTTTTCACAGTCTGGTGAGGGGAGCGACATATACATCGGAGCAACTTGTATTTTAAAGAATTTCGAGTATAGGGTGTTAGACGTCGCTCTAGGCTTGTGTATCTTCATCTGCCGCATCTGTATTAATGACAATTTAAAATGTAGACATTACCGGTTACAACCGTACCTGCCATCAGTTTAACACCGAACGTGTCAGTGCCCTCACTTACCCGGTGAGGCGGGGAGGCGGCCGCCAGCTCTCGCTTCTGGCGTCAAGCGCGCAGCCGCCCGGCCGAGCGAACAAACGTGACCTGTTCTGCAGAGTGACACTTTTTTCTTCTTCTTCATTATGCATTTTATGGCTCGTGCGACTAACATTCCGGAGCGACATATCACCTGGAAAATACGGTAACTTTTGACAGGGTTGCACACTAATGGCATTCTCTCATCACACACTCATTAAAGGTTCAATAGATTAGATAGATTTGTGCTTATGTAAAGCTTGTATTTGAATTGTACCGTGTCACACGTTTTTAGGACACTGGTAGCTGATCCTGATCCTATTACAGTACTTTAATGACTCTGCAAACGTAGCCCTGTTAGTGCTACTACAACCACTGTACAAATCCATGTTATGGTAAGAAACACAAAATGAAAGTCAGCCAATCTGAAAAATCTCAAGAGCTTTAACATAATTAAGCCTCAGCCTCATTTTTAGGCCTTTTTTTATTTTGATATTTGATGTTGGAGGTGTGTTTGGTGTGTGTTCACCATCCTCAGGGTGAAACCTTTAACGACCCTATAGCAACCTGCCTTTGTCAACTCTGTAACGACCTTGTCCCAGGTGAAACTAGAGTCCTGAGCCACTGACTATAAATTCTGGATGCCTGCATGAGGGCAGTTAGAACTGAAGAAGCTTCCTGCACAGGTAGCGAAACGTCTTCAATCCAAAAATCCAGTCCGGTCGACGGCAGGAAGCCACACACCTCGGTCTATCCACAAGTGCAGTTTCCAAAACCATCAAATGCTGTCTGCAGTGCTGCAAAATTTGCAGTTTCTGAGGCTGGTAATTCTAGTAAACATCTCCTGTGCTGCAGAGGTAGCTCCTGGTCTTCCGTTCCCGGGACAGTCCTCATGGAAGACAGGTTCCTCTTACTGTTTGATGGTTGGAGACACATTCAAAGATCTTAATTCTTCTACATTTCTTAAAGTAATGATGGGCTGGTCTTTTTTCTTAGCAGGTCCTTGCCATAGTATGGATTTGTACAAAATGGTAGTGACAATAATAGCTCTGCATAAGGCAGTAGATGGTCTAAAGCATATTAAGAAGACAAGAAATGACACAAATTAACTCTTGACAAGAGTAAAGTGTAAAGGTGGCATCCAAGCTAAATGTGTCTACCTTGGACAATCTACAATATAAAACATGTTCTGACTTGTGAAGGCTTCTTTGTTTACTACATAATTCCATAAATGTTTTTTTCAGCATTAGGAGGTCTTCGGCATTAATGTACAATGTTGAAAATAATGGGGAAAAAAAAGCAGAATGTTTTCCATCTACTCTTGTCATGTAATAAAGGTATTGTAGCATACGAGAACATATTCCAGGTTTTCCGCTAATGGAGTTTGCATTTCTTTGTACTCATTATTGCACTTGGCATCGAAGTGATGTTTTCAGTTCTCTCACATCTATACAGGACATACAGTGTGTATGAATGTCATGACAGCTCTGCACGCCCGCGCAAAACAAACACAGTGTTGTATTGACGACATATGCCATATGTCTTTTTATTGCCTGAACAAAACATGAAGGGTGAAAAAAGACCCAGCACAAGCCAGCGCCTACACAAATATCACACACACACACACACACACTCAGGTTGAGAGAGAAGGCGATGTGGTGTGAGTGCATTCATGTGTCATGTTCGGCCAGTGCAGTGTGTGTTTAATTCCATACGATGTGCAGACTCATACACATACTGTTTAACAGCTCAGAACAGGGCCGTGTGATTAATAATTATCATTGTGTTACACTGAAGACGAACAGACTAGAAACCTTTACTGTCACTGTATAAACAGGGATGCAACACAATTTGAAGAGCTGAATTGAACACTTGATGTCACTTTTGCATCTTTTCCTAATTACTTAAAACCACAAATAACCACGTGGCTTCTTCAACTTTCGCTCAGGACTAAAACTCAGCCTCGAGACTTGATTTGACATTTATCATGATCCTTACTGACACATTAACATATCTATGGTGAGAACCTGTTTTGCCCGCATCTCCCAGCTCTTCCTCAGACTGCAGTCACACACACACACACACACACACGCACACACATACCTGCGTTCACACATCCGGAGCTTCCTCTTGCTCTGAGGCTGGATTAGAAATGCAGACAGTGTCACAGAAGCAGAGCAGGGCGCTGAGTAGCTTATTACAACCTAATGTATCCTGGCACATTAGCCCTTTCTTGGATTGAGCGTCCTCACTCATCGGGAGCCACTTTACCCTGTTACCACACACACACACACACACACATGAACACACACATTAAGTCAATTTTATGCCTGAAGATGGTATTCATCCATAAATGTATCAGTGAGTAAGTAATCAATAGGCGAAGCACATTGGGCTCAGCTGAAACCGTTTCTGCGAATTTAAGTGAAAGACGGAGAGAAAAAAGCTCCTCCTCTGTTTGTTTTTCCTCCTCATCATCCGTTTAACGCTGCCTTCTACAATTTCTTAAGTCACTTTTTTTTTTTTTTGCATCTTTTACATCATTTTCATCTTTTTGCACGTTTCGTGTTGTTTTATCCTTCACTTCATTTCTGTCTTTCTGGGGTTTTTACATGGTTTCGTGCCTTTTTTTGTCCTTGCTTTCATTTGTGTGTTTTTGTGTTTTTTACATTGTTTTTAAGTTCCTATATCTTTTTTTTGTTTGTTTGTTTTTGCACCATTTACATCATTTTCATCCTTTTCCTTCTACATTGTTATGTTTTTGTGTCTTTCACTTCAAGCTTCTTGGGACTTTTACACAGTTTTGTGAATTTCTATGTCCTTTTTTTGAATCTTTTACGCAATGTTTAATGTTTGTTGCATGTAGTTTTTTTGCCATTTTACATTTTTTACATTGCTTTCATCTATCACGTCATTTTCAGCATTTTTGTCTTCTTTTCTGTTTTTTCTTTTCTATTATAAAGTGTATCTAATAAGTGAGTGTATTACGTTTTACACAGCGACTCAGCTTTTTGGAATCAGTTGTATAATGTTTTGGTCTTTTTTTGTCATCTCTTATATTGTTTTTGTATTTTCGTAGTTGTTGGGTCACTCACACATGTAACCAGACACACATAAACATGCACATTTATTTTATGCTTGAAGAAGGTATTTATTTATAAATGCACAGGTGGGTAGTATTCATGTACATTTACTCCTTTACATGTATTGAGTAGTTTTTTTCCAAAAGCTGTACCTTTCAGAATAGTGATTTTTCAGACTACTTTTTACTTTGTACTCAGTTGCATTTGGCCAGACCTCGATGAGTAGGAACAACACAGGTTGAAATGATAAAAATATACAAAATAATCAATTGAATTAAAAAAAAACGAAATTGTCAAGAAAATGATAAAATATGAATAAACTAAGCCAGAAAATGAGCAAAAAAGTGCAAAAATGATCACAACAATGACAAAAAATAATATCAAACGAATCTAATTAAGAAAACAATTCAAATATTCATAATAAGCACAAATGACCAAAATTAGCAAAAATGAAGAAATTAGAAGGAAAGACACTAATTTTTTTTTTTTTAAATCAAGAAATTGAACAAAAAAAATCCATAAGGTAAACAACAAGATGACCAACATTGAGGAAATAATCGACAAGGTGAACAAAAATGAACAAAATAAGCTACAAACACTGGACAAAAATAAAATATGCAAGAAAATGAGTAAAAGTGAACAACTTGAGAAAAAACATTGTTCCAAATAATTATAATAAAGTTAAAAATGAACCAAACAAGAAATAAAATGAACAAAGATCAATGTATGATCCAAATAATTCAATTCAATTTAATTTGTATGGCGCCAATCATAATCACTGATTATCTCTAGGCGCTTCACAATTTGAGGCTCATGACTGTACAGACAGACAATCATTTGCATTCACAACTATGGACAATTCAGCGTAACCAGTTAACCTAGTGCATGTTTTTGGTTGTGGGAGGAAGCTGGAGAACCTGGAGAACCTGGAGAACCTGGAGAGAAGCCACGCAGACACGGGGAGAACATGCAAACTCAATCCCACCACCCGGTGTTGGGATTGAACCCAGGACCTTCTAGCTGCGGGGCTAGACTCAAGTAGACGTAGTGGGATTAGAAAGTAACACTACTTTTACTTGAGTACTGTTTCGATTCACTCCGCACACCACTGTCTGAAAGTATCAGTAAGTAATCAATAGGCAAAGCACATGTCTCAGCTGAAACCATTCCTACTAGACAGAAAAACTCCTCCTCTGTCTGCTTTTCCTCCTCCTCATCTTTTCTCCAGACTTCGTTCCCATTTCACGGCCTCTCATTATCTCCCTCCCCTTCTCTCCTCTTTTGTCTCCATCCCTCCTCCCACCTCCACCTCCACCTTTCTCCCTTTGTCTTCCCCCTCACTCTGTTTTCCTTTCAGGCCTTTTATTCTCATTCCATGCATCTTCTCTCCTTTTTTTTGTTCTCCTCCCTTTCTCGCTCTGACTTTCCCCTTTAGTTGTTAATCAGAGTTGATTGGGAGCAGAGAGAGCCGAGAGGAGGCTCCCCGGTGGATCAATGCCTCTAAATGATCTGCTCAAGGATCCCTTTAGAACCTGCAAAACTCGCTCTGATAGGGCACCGAAGCATGAAGGCGCTCATTTCGCATCTAACTCACTTCCTGATTTGCCCTCTGGGAGAGAGATAGGACCGCCGTTCCAGGGATAATTTGTCCCAAAGCTAAATATCCCACTAACCAAAAGTGCTTAGACCAAAATGTCTTCATTCCAGGCAATCAATTACTGCCAAGGTGAGGGGGGAAAATGATGAATTTGCTTAAAAAGCACCATCAGAGACGTCGAAATTACCCCGACAACTGGCTTTGTTTATGCTTATTTGAGCGACGACGTCCTCCTTGCGTCTCAAATTTACCAAGTTCTGAGACACAGGATTTGATAACGGCGCCGCAGCTGAATTTTAAATGTTTTTGACGTGGAACATTTGAAGTTAAATGGATCGTACCCGTGGCGAGCGCTCACGTTAATGACAATCCCCAGAAGACGTGGCGGCATTAGACACACAGACGCTACGAGGAGATGTAACGTTGCACTACGCTATTCAGATGATGAATTTTAAACAGCTTTTAAAATTGTTGGGGGGATTCACCAAAGAATATCTGAAAGTGAACTTCAATTACAGCGAGATTGTGGAAGATGCAGAAACAAAAGGATCGAGTCAGACCCGAGAGACGTATTATTTATAGAGAACTACTACATAAAATATCTGATGTGTAAAATATTTAAACAGAGGCACTGATATGTGAATTATGTATTAAACTGATTTTCTGGTGGTTAAACCATTTTTGAATATTTATTAACCTCCTGAGACCCTGCACTGGACATTGCATTTCGAATTTTATACTCGTCACCATTAATCAGCGTTTCTTCATGTCAAGTGGCGGCAGCCGAGGCACGGTATGCTAATGGGTGTAAAAACAACATCGCTCCATCAAACCTCTCTATACATCTGAGGATTAAAGTGGAGAAACCTTTTTCAGATTTTATGGTTGAAACGTATTTATTCATGCTTAAACAATCGGCAGGGTGTGCAAATTTCACAACTTTTAGCCATAGTTCCAAGCTGGGCCGGTGCAAGGAATGCAGGGATGCTTGATTTATGGCAGGTCAGAATTCATGGTGCAATCACTAACTTCTCACGTTAATGAGCATTTTTGTAGTTATTTGCACCAGTTCCACCTCGTAGCAGGAACAGAATGCGTTTATCATCTGCCTTGCATGGTTAGTAACGCTACGGATTTGCCTTTAATAGAAATGGCCACTGGCACAGTGAGTGTGCAAAGCTGCACTCGTCTCCACTAGGGGCTGCCTGAAAAAGTATGTCAATCCATATAGAGTCTCATAAACACTTTCACACCCAGGTAAAAACAAACGTTTCGGCCTCTGTAGTTTATTTCCACCTCTGTGAACACGGTGCAAAAGGTGAATCATTTAGATCAGAATGCTTTCAACCGAGTTTGCTCCGGGGACCACCACTCTGCCTAGAAGCAACCCGGGGCCCACCGCTGTTCAGTGTGAGCAGGTTTTTTTTCTTGCCTGTTGTTATTCTTTTGCTCCAGCCTTGTCCTGTACTTATTCCTCAGGTATGCCAGTGTGGGAAATTCACTCCCACAGAGACGTGGGGTTGAAACAGGGAAACACTCGGCTGCTTCTGCTGAAAGCTTCGGGAAGCTTTGACCTCAGGCTGTTCGGCTGCCACCCGTGTTTCTGGCTTTTTCTTGTGATGAATCGATCCATGATGGTGCTGGTTAGACATGAAACTACAAGGCCAGGTACCACTTGAGATGCCTCCGTAGACCACCAGTGGGCCACGGAGCAGTGTTTGGATGATCCTGACTCGAATGTTGGTGCTTAATTAAGGGCATAGACACTGTCGTTGGCAGGTGTGTCTTCATTCAACACATTCTCACTTCCCAGTCATCATGTACTGGTGCTTTGTCATGACCCAAGTCATCACATACTTACGTCACCTGCGCAACGTAGCATGTGGTCCCATAATGCAGCTTGCTAGTAGGCGGAGGCTGGGATGGATATGGAGTTGAACCAAACACACAGACGTCCATGTAGGAGAGCAGGGTGCAATTCAAACGTCTCGTAGTCAACCTTATTGTGACATCCTTCACCCCCGCCCCACCCCGCCTGCACCTTTCTCCATTTCAGAAAACTAGCTTTTATGCCAAAAGTCCTCACAAAATTGCTGACAGTGTCACACTGTTGGCATGGCGATTGTTTTGGCATCTGTCGGTCTTCCCCTGGTTGTCATTTCACAACTCCTTCACACCTTACATCTAAGGGTGCACTCACACTGGCAGTTGGTTCCGTGCCTGGGCGCGTTTCACACCTTTAGCTCGGATCGTGTGAGTGGAAGCGAGCGGCGCTCTGGCCCCGAACCTCAGCGCGGTTGGAAGAGGTGGTCGACAGCACGGCACAGTTGGTCACGCACGCGTACGAGCACAGCGACCGTACGTGAATATGATGTAAAATCACGCGTCCTTTACTAAACTCATGTAAAAACAGTGGCAGCAGCTGAAAAAATCTTCGCCTGTGGGCATCGCGGTTAATTGCAAATCGTCGCCTTGCGTTCTGGAGAAACCAAAGTCCATTTTCACAGTGTGAGAACCTCCTGGATTGAGCTTCTAAAAGCAGTTAGATGCACTTTTAGTTATCAAAAAAGCCCATTAAATTAAGACAACAAAGTGAAGCGCATGGAAAATATTTTGTAAACAATATTATAAATTATGCATCCTCAGTAGGTGTAGTGGTTAGCCTTTGTTCCACAGTAAGAAGGTCCTGAGTTTGATCCCCTACACCAGCTGGCGGGTCCTCCCTGTGTGGAGTTTTGTTCTCCCTCTGAATACGTGGATTACGGCGCGTACTCCAGGTTTCCTCAAACTGTCCAAAAACATGCATATAGTTTGGCTGGTTACTCTACTGACCATAGGTATGAATGTGAGTGGGAATGGTTCATATTTACATATTCACGCTGAGTCAGCTGGGATTGGCTCCAGCCCACCCTGACTCTCAAGAGAATTAAAGGGAAGAGGATGGATGGATGGAAACTTAGGCGCAAATGTGAAATCATTAATTTGTCAAAGTGAATGTATTGGTATTGATTATACACAGCCTATGTTCATATATTCAACAATATGTGCAACAAGGTTATTATTCAGGGTGTTTCAAAAAGATGGACCCAATTTCAATCCGGCATATTTCTTGATCGCAACACGGGACACTAACACAAAAGTTACAAATGGCTTAGTGAGTTCTCAAGTTTTTTATAGCCATTTCATAAATGCTCTGTATGTTCTCGACCCGCTGAACCAACAACACTCAGATGACAGTTGAATTTGTTCCAAATGAGTGTCTTCGTCCACTCCAGTCATCGCTGCACGATTCTGTTTTTGCTTCATCCAGATTAGTCACTTATGGCACAAAAACACCATCTTTGACGTATACCCCCCCTCCTTCCTGGGAAATACATGATATAAATACTTGCATAAATATGTAACTACTTGTGTATATGTTATACTTACTTAATATTTGCATAAAAACACTTGTGTATGTTATTTTAATTCTATATTTTTGTGTTTTTCTGTATGTTCTATAACTCATTTCTGCTGCTGCCGTGACCCCCTCGATTTCCCTCCAGGGATTAATAGTCTTCTGATTCTAATTGGGACATATTGTATAAATTGGTTAAAATACATGCTTTAAAATGTCTCCATTTAGACGTTATATGAAGTACATGTTTGTTTTATGTGCTGCTACAGTCCAGTCGGGTGTGACACAGTTTGAGTGACGGCGTTAGCTCGCCTTTAATCTGAACTCTTTTTGTTTTTTTAGATAGTGGTTTGTGTTAGTTTGTGTAATTTCTTTTCTCAGTGTGAAGCAGCAAAGTCAGAAAGTCAAGAGTACTGAGAAACCAGCCCGTGCCCTCTTGGCTTTAATCTTGTTGTTTCCAAAGAAAAACACAGAAAATCTGCAGCTTTAGCCTTAAAGAGCAGATTTCAATCCCGGGACTTGAAGACTGTAAACGGCAGGTTCCTGCGCATCGAGGCAGCTCTGGCACCTATAAACAAATATAAAAATAGAGCCTACAGTGTGATGTGCAGCCATATGTTTTAATGCGGAGCTGACTGTCGAGAAGGGACCCAGGGAATTTAAGCACCACGTTATGTGTTTCCATATTTTAGCTGCAATTATTTCACAGGCTGTTTGATTCGGTCGCAGCAGGAGGAGAGAGAGTCGAGCGTCAAAGAAAACCGACACATTACAGTATATTTCACACGTATGTAATCAGCAGTGGGTCTACATGTAATATGTACAATGGAAACATATTGTCTGAGTTATTTCTCTGTTGATTATGTCATTTTAAATATATTTTGATTAAAATAATTAGCTGAAGTCATGTGGGTCATTTTGCATCTGTCGTTTTGGTCTGTTGTGTCGTTTTCATCAGTTTACATCTTGCATCTGTTTGTATTTTTGGGTTTTTCCATCCTCTGCATCAATCACATCTTTTTCAAACTACTAAAAAGTTTTCATTTATTGTGTCTATTGCACCGTCTCTGTTTTTTTTTTTGTTTCATTTACAATGTCTTGGTGTTTGGGAGTCTTGTTTTGTTTGTGTCTTGTTGCATCTTTTCTTATCTTTTGTAATTTACTGTATGTTTTCATCTTAATGCATCTTGCACATGGTTTCTTGTCATGTTACGTTACTGACATCACTCGTGTACTTGTGCATTGTTGCATCTTTTTTGTCTTTTCCAGTCTCTTTTTGGTCTTTCATGTTTTTGTTATTTTGTCTGTGTTATTTACATTTTTTATCTTTGTGCATGTTTTTACATCTATTGCATACTTTATTTTGATGCGAATGATCAATAAGTCACATAAAAACGTCATTTTATGTCATTTCTGTCTTTTTGCATCCGTTACAGTTGCAATTTTCAGCTGCATTTTTTTCATCTATTACATTACTTTCTTTAAGTACTGTATGTTTGTTGCATTGTCATTGCCTTTTGGAATTCTTGTGTCATTTTTCTCATTTTGCATCTTTTTATGTCTTTTGTTAATTTTTGTTTCTTGCATATCGTCTTTGTATTTTCATGACTTGTGTCCCTTCTGCATCTTTTTCTGTCGTTTCCATTGTTTTCATCTTGGCTTCTCACCTTTTGTTATTTTGCATCTTTTATACTGTCTTTGTCTTTTCAAATCTTTTTGCTTGTTTGTTTCACCTCGGATCTTTTTTGTCTTTGTGCATATTTTCCACGTCATCTGCATCTTTTCCATCATTTGCACTTTTATGCCCCTTTTTCTTTTTTGCATCTTCTAAGTCAGTTGCATATTTTTGCACCTTATACATTGTTTTTGCATTTTTTTTTACATCAGTTCTATCTTTTTTTATGTCTCTTGTGTCACCTTTGACGTTTTCTGTCATTTACATTATCTTGGTCTTTATTTACATCTTTTCCATTTTTTGCATCTTTTGTTGTTTTTGTCTTGTGCATTTTTTCATCTTTTTGTGTGTTCTATTCACTGTTGCACCTTTTACACCATTTTGTCTTTTTTGTGTCTTTAAAGCTTTACATGTTTTCCATCATTTTGTCTTTTTTGTGTTTTTAAACTTTTACATCTTATATATCATTTTCATCTTTTTGCCCATTTTATGTCTTTTTACTTTTAATGATCTACCTTTTGTCATTTTTCCCCCGTCTTTCATATAGTTTTGTCTCGTTTAATGTTTTACTACTACATTAAGACCATAAATAACCATCTCCGGGGCCAAAAATCAGCCTTTAAACTTGCATAATGTGATTGATCTCTCATGGCAATTGTCAATATGAAATCTTTGACCATGGCAACATTTTCATCCCCGCTGCTGACCTCTGACCTATTCTCCCGACTCAGCCCAGCGATCTCCAACTAAGTGGACGTTCACCGTAGCTGCTTCTCTGCACTCGCTTTAGGGGGTTGGATAATAACTCGGGCTCCGTCGCGGCACATGACCCACTTCTCCTGAGTATCCTATGAGAAGACTCATCCAAGCACGCCGTAACTGACGGGGTCCTTATCGATTTCTTTTTTCTCCGGCCGTTTTCTTGTTTATTAAATCAGTAAAGATCACCCTCCGGGATATTTTCATTGTGTGTTCTCATGACGCCGGTACTCCTAAGATGCCAACTCAAAGGGTTTGGTGAAGCATCACATGGACGCTCGAAGGGTTGTTTTGCGGTGACCTCTGATTTCCCAGTTTTCCTTCAGCAGTTCATTCACAGCATAGTCACTGCAGAAGCGCAATCATACAGAAATCCAATGCAAGTCATAAATATTCATAGAGCTGTAGAAATGTATAGTTTCTCCTCCTATTGTACATTTCACACTCGGGGCATGGATTTTTCTTTTGTCCTTAGGGGTTACTTTGTTTACATTATACATCTTGTTGGATAAAAACCATGATTGCACTCATTATTTTGATTCGATGTCGACAAAATCACTATAATAAGGACTAAACCTCGAACACAGAGGCGCCGTGTGCAATTTGTCTTTTTCAACGTTCTCTCAGGACAAAAATCAGCCTTTAACCCTTTCATGCATGAATTATTTAAAAACCAGGAATCGGCGGCACCTCCAAACCGTCTCTAAAATAATGTCCCTTATTTGTAGTGAGGTTGAAAGTGGTTCAGTTATGTCAATTTAGTGAAATGCAATCATAATTATGCCTTAGGTACTATTTGATAATGTATACACAATTATGAATCAAATTTGTATTGGTTTTTTTGTATCATAGAGGTATATACATGGCAGAATAGTGCTTGCTATTGCAAATACTGTTGCTTTAATTTGTGTGAGTAAGTACAGTACACTGCTGTACAATGGCAACGCGCAATAAAGGGGTAAAATTAAATTTATAGTAATTATAGAATAAAGGCAAAAAGCAGAGCAAAATAATCAGGAAAATAGAGGCACATAAGAAGCAAAAGGCACAAAAGAGTAACATAAATGAACAAAATCTGAATAAAAATGAACAAAATGATCAAACGATGAAGAAAAAGTGAAAAACTGAAATATGGAAAAATTACTTAAAACTTTTGGGTTTTGTTCATTTTATGTTTGGTTTTTTTTTTGTTAATGTTTTCATCTAAGTTGGTTCATTTACTTGATTATTTTGTCCATTTTTTTGTCAGATTTTGTATTCATTTTCCTTGCTATTTCGTACATTCCGCTTCTCGTGCTGCTCTTTTTCCTGATTATTTTGTTTGTTTTAAGTCCTTTGGTTTTGCTCGGTGCCTAAATTTTGCAGCTCGTCACCTCGTTACAGTGAGTTTGCCTTTAATGCACAACATACGTGAACGGGTTAAACATGAAAAAAGGAATATGACTTTACCAGGAACGGTTGAAATGTTCATAAAATTCAACGTCCTTACATCAGGGGTCTGCAACCGTTATCATTTTAAGAGCCATTTTTAGACAAAAAGTGAAAAATTAAATATATTATATTCTCCTCTATGTACCACATGATCTAATGATGCACGTTTTAGCTGCAATGTGTGAAAGAAATATTTCTTTATTCCTTTTTGTATTTTATTTTTTATTATTTTTGGTTATATGTATAGTTTTTGTTGTTTTTTTGTTAATTGGTTAATTTTGATTCATGTTGTTGATTATTTTCTTCATTTTTAATTATATTTGTTTATTTTGCAGGTAATTTAGTAATTTTTTCTCCTCACTTTGTTTACCATATTATTCATTTTTGTGAAAATTCAGGTTTTT
>JAQQAE010013213.1:0-12846 GCA_029823295.1 Pseudamia nigra | reverse complement strand
GGATTATAAGGCGCAGTGTCATATTTGGACAAAATTGACGGCGTTTAGGTGCGCCTTATAGTCCGGAAAATATGGTAATCCGAGACCCACAAAAACTCCCATATAAAGTACGTGTTACACACCCATACGTGCACATTTATTCATTATTATGATTTGAAAAGGAAGTTATGTTAATTATCTGAAAAGGAATGCATAAAATGAGTTCTAAAAATGATTTATAAATGATTTACCTTGGAGACAGAGACGGCTGCAGGCAAAGGAGGACGTACATGGACTAGTTTCTTCTCGTCGGCAGTGATGAATGTCCTCCGTGGCATTTTCTTCCAGAAGAGCCCTGTCTGGTCACAATTAAACACTTGTTGAGGAAGTGAAATCCGTTGTTGAGGAAACTTAACAAACTCTTTGGCAGCCATCCGATCGGAACTAGCCGCCTGGTGGAGGCACTTTGACTGTATTCCTGATTCCTTTGCCAACTCATGTTTTAAATCCCACGATGAAAAAAGCACAAAACAAAGCACCATTTCAGGTGAAACAAGGCACAAATATGAAGCACAAAACAGCTGGTCATGGGCAGCTGGTCGCGAGCAGCTGATTGTAATCATGCCTGCGCTCTCGGGACATATTTTACTCATAACCCGAGGTTTTGCTCGTGAGCCGGTGCAAAATTTTGCCCGTTTTACTCGTTTAATGAAAAAGGCATTCATGGCGACACGGTGGTGCAGTGGGTAGGACTTGTGCCTCACAGCTAGAAGGGTTCGATCCCAACACCGGCCTTTCTTTGCATGTTCTCGTTAGGGGGTTAGGTGAATTGGTCACTCTAAATTGTCCCATGTGAGTGTGAATGGTTGTCTATGTATCAAGTCAGCTGGGATAGGCTCCAGCACCCCCCCCAACCCTCATGAGGATTAAGGGGTAGAAAATGGATGGATGGATAATGTGTTCGTATGACAGGGCACCACTGTAACTAATGTCATTGTACTTCTACTCAGGTACATTTGGCCACAGCTCAATGTATAGGAGTCATTTTACACTGACATGTTTGCACAGAATGACTTTTATATTATATTATACACTGATACTGTGTCAACCCAATACATAATAACCAACTACAAAAAAGCATGTGTGCACAGAGAGAGACAGTCATAATTTGGAATAATCCACAAGACTTCATTTAAGATATATCATACTTTTACTTCAACCAGATGATATCAAATCATTTTCAAGTTATTTTGTGACTAAGATTAGTTCTGTTGCCCCACTGGTTGATGGGATGTCATCAAAAATTTGTTGTGGATATGAAGTCATATTATGACTTTAGCATTTCCACTTTCAGTCCAACGACCTGGGTCGGACCCAGGGTAGCGACCCTGCTTTTGTCAATTCATACCAAGCCAGTCAACCCGGGTACATAAATACCGGATACAAGTACATAAACAAAATAAGCAAAACATTTTCTAATAAGCAAATCATGAGCATTTTTTTGATTTTTGACAGTTAACAGTGTTTAACATCATGTATTTTTACATTTACCTGGTTCAGTTTATTACTTGAAATTGTCTTTACCTGTAGATTTAAGAATCTGTTCAAACATTAGATGTCAGACTAAAATAAATCCCTCATTAAAAGTTTAGTTGATCAATAATTATATCCATCCATCTCTATTTCATCTTTGTTTTGTTTTTGTCTTTTGCAGCTTTCATGCCCTTTTTTATCTTATTTTTGCTCCTTTACCATCTCTTTTTTGTAGTATTGTTTTTTATGTCTTTTTCCTGTTTTTAAACCATAATTTACATTTTGCATGCCCATGGTTGCATCTTTTTCCATCTTGTCTACCTTTTTCCGCCTTTTTCCAGTTTTTATGTTTTTAGTCTTTTTGCCTCTTTTACATCATATTCCATCTTTTTGCATTTTTAAAACATGCAAAAAGATGCCTCTTTTCTTTTTTTTTTCCCCCTTTATGTTGGTTTTGTCTTGTTGCATCTTTTGCAAATAATTAAAAGCCACAAATAATCAGAGTTGGGTAGTACTCATGTACATTCATGCTTTTACAGAATACTTTTTGCTCTTACTGAGTTACATATGTGATGAAAATAAATATACTTATGCTCAGGTACATTTTGCTCCTTCTCAACGAGCAAAAAAGTAAAAAACAAAATAAAGTAAATTAAAAAACCAACAAAATAAGCAACAAACTGATTAAATTATCAAGGAATTAAAAAAATGAACAAAATATTAGTTTGAATGCAATATATTATGTGGTAATAATTTCTACTTTATGTTGCTCTCTCACAATCTTTTACTTAACTTTTACTCAAGTGCTTATGTTTATGTGTACGGTACTTGTACTTTTACTTAAGTCATAAGAAGTATACAGTAATAGTACTTTTACCTGTATACTGTTTCTTTTTACTCTACACACCATTGCAAATGATCAACCATTTTCTACATACACCTTTAAACCTGAATAAAATATCAATTTGACATTTATCTTGACAGTTATCAATGAAATCTTTTATTATGAGAACATTTTTGGCCATGTTGTCCATCTCTAGTGCTGTACATGTTTCCAGCAGCTTTGTTAAAGACGGCGCTGCATGTTCTCTGTTCTTCATCTGTTCTTACATCCTGTTCAGCCGATTCATTCTCTTCAGTGACTGCTACAGGAAATAACCCAAAGGCCCTTAATTAAAGTCACATTGAGGTGCTCTATACAGTGGTCGGCACAAAACACGAGCTGTCACGAGTCCCATTTCCTTTGACACGTATGTCATTGTGCGCTCTAATGGGTTTTGCAGTGTGTTTTTGAAGAGAGCTCACAAGACTTAACAGCATCCTGCTAATCTGATAGAATCCATGTTTTATCAGCCTCAGTCGAGGAATATGTGACAGGCAAAGCAATGGCAAATGCAGTGTCATTTTCTTGATTTCTCTCCTGTGTTTTCGGAATAATATGCTCTGTTTTTTTTTTTTTTTGCTGGATGTGCAGCCTTGTGTATAATCAGGATGAAGCACGGAGGTCTGAGTGAACAGTTGGGTGTGTTTGTGGGTGTATCCGGAATATCTGTGAGTAAATCATGGAAGGTCCCCAATGATGGAGAAAATGAGCTCAGTGCAACACGGGCCGTAAAGTGGGTTCTTTAGGAAATGAGAGGAAAGATCTAGCCTCATACTAACCCATAAGTACTCCATAAAGCATTTACAGTGTTGTGAAAAAGTACAAACCCCAAGTCCAGTGAAGTTGGAACATTGTATTAACAGTAAACAAAAGCAGAATCCAGTTTTCAAATCTTTTTCAACTTATATTCAATTGAATGCAAAGACAACATGTTAAATAAACAAACTGATAAAATTAATTAGTTTTTTTTTGCAAATTTTCACTCATTTTGTATTTGATGTCTGCAAGATGTTCCAGAAGAGCTGGGACAGGGGTAACAAAAGACTGGGGAATTTGAGGAATCCTCAAAAACCATCTGTTTGGAACATTCCACAGGTGAACAGATTATCCAGGAACAGGTGAGTGTCATGACTGGAGCATCCCCGAAAGGCTCTGTCATTCACAAGCACGGATGGGACGAGGTTCACCACTTTGGGTTTAAGAACAATGTTTCTCAACCTACAATTACAAGGAATTTATGAATTTCGTCATCTGCAGCCTTATTAATTTCGTTGACTAGTAATTTTGTCATATTTTTTCAGATGAAAAGGAGACAATAATTAAATAAAAACTGGTTAACAAGAGTAAAAATTCTGACTAAATTTACTGACACTTTCGACAACAAATAACAACTAAATGAAAATAATGGTCAGAGACAAGATCTAGTCAGAAGAAACAAGGGGTGGGGGACCATAGTCTGTATATAATACTAGACAAAGTGACCGTGATGTCACCCATTAGTTTCTGAAGGGCCCTTTTTCAGGCCAATCGGGTTGTCACTTCCTGGACAACTTCTTGCAGCCAAAAACAGGATGTAACCATATTTGGAGGAACGGCAACTGAGCTAACTGAGCCAGGGGATTCATGGGAAGGTAATATTAACCGTTAGCTTACTAATGCGGTAAAATTTCACCACACAGTGTCAAACAAAGTCATATGTTGTGTGTTGTTAGTGTAAACACTTACCCACAGCTGCAGTCGAGCGTATCTCATGTATACTTATGTCTATATTGAATTAATAGAAGATACAAAGGTCCGAATTGGTCTGACTTCACTAGCGAACTGTCACTATAGCAATATGTCAATCAAACCCCATGTCAATCAGAGCTCAGCTTTGATGATGCAGATGAGAGTAGACACATGCATTTGTTTTGATCTGACCACAGGAAGATAGCAGCATGGATATTAACACATAAAACCAATGCTGAATGCGGTCATTGCGGTCAAATGTGTATCAACAGAATTCTGATTTAAAGGGGATGACTAATTATGTAATCCCTTATTTTTCAGTATACTGTATATTTTAATTAAGTGACACTGCTTTGTGGAAGCCGTTTTTATTTTTACATTCAAGAGTTGATTTTTGTACATTCTTGTCAAATGTAATATCGACAATTATTCAGTTCATACTGCAATAAGAAGGTGAAAACATTCAAGTTGGGATGAAAACCTTTGCAAACTACTGTTAACTGGGAAATTAATTGACAAGCTCACAGGAAGAAGCTCAAATCAGTTAGATGGCTTCAGCCTCCATCAGCTGTGGTATTGAACAGTCTGATGATGGTGGGGATGAAGGATGTCCTACAACCTTCAGTCCCGCAGCGTAGTGTTTACACTAAAAATATTCTTGAGTGTTTATTATCTCTTCTCTTCGGCCTTTGGTTCTACTTAGGAAATTGGTTGTTCTGATTTTAATGATTTTATTTAAAAGGGTGTTACTTCTTTTTATTTGCTTGTACCTGTGTATTTTATGCTTCTTTATTTTTCTTGGTTTTAGCACCATGTCAGAGGTTGACTTTTGAGAGACTTGAGCTTATTGATTTTTATCACTTGTATTGATTTTATTGTTAATTTTATTGGTTTTACATATTTAGCTTGTTTTTTCTATATTTTATATTCTGAATTGTGTGAGCTGTGTATTTATTTCTCTGTAAATCACTTTGGTCCAGTTGGTTGTTTAAAGTGCTTTATAAATAAAGTTGTATTGGATATAATTAGATATTATTATGTTTTGTATATTTTATTTAAAAAAAAACTATTTATGCCTGTTTTTTATCATGGAGAAACACATCCAAATTACATTATGCTCCACCGTACAATGACGATAAACAAAATCTGCTCTATTTTATAAAAGTTGAAATCATTCAAGGGATTGAGTACTTTTCCTAGGCAGCGTATGCACGACTTTTCTAGCCGTGCATACAGCAGTCAAAGCAGTTTACATTGCTTTCACTCCCAAACACACACTCCTCAGCGCGAGCAGCCCGGGGTTCAGTGTCTTACCGTAGGACTTGATGAACCGTGGATTGAACTGCCAACCTTCCAAACTGTCTGTGCTACAGTCGACACACTTTTCATTCACACTAACTTTTTAACTTGGTGTTTGTCAGGGAATCTTTTATTCCAGCCAGAAACTTGAATGCTATTCATGTGGCTTTGTTTCACCAACAGTAATCAATGTTTTTTGTCCACAAGCAAGATTTTCATCCCCTCTCAGGTTGTTTTTCATAACCACATTAGTCCCATTGTCTGATAGTCTTTGGAGAACGTCTGTTATTGGCTGATTTTGGAACCTGACTGACACGAAGCATAGCTATTCCCTTGTCATATAGTCAACATGCCAAAAACCAAACAAACATTAGAAAAGCCGTTGTACATGGTGTGTGAGCAGATCATGCAATGGATGGCCCTCATGGGGGGAGGAAATGAGCTCAGCCCAGTAGAGGCCTGTGAAGAGGGGGGGTCCAAGAGCAAAGGTCCCTTCCTACGCTAATTCAATTACTTCTTGAACATGAACGATACAGCTGTGTAGTGCAGCGTTTGCTTCAAAGTGGCATGTAACGTGGAGACAAAAGCCTGAACACGGCAGCGCTGTGAGGACAAGATGGAGCGTGATGGAGATGAACAGGAGGCCCTGCTGATGTGAACAGGTTCAAGATGAGTCCGGGCTTAACAACAGGAGAGCCTTTGTGTTTGACATGAGGCTCGGGGACTGAAGAACCATAGGTCATGTGAAGTGTCAGTGTTCATCACTGACTCCCGTGTGGACGTCATTGTTCCATTACAACAACATGTCAACATTTCGTGACAGGAATCATGATTGAACATACCATTTGTGCTGAACTCAACAAGCCTGTGGTCTTTCCTTCAGTGGGAGAATGAAGTACTTCCACTGAGGACAAACTCGAGGTACTTGTACTGCACATGGGAGAGCTACATGGTTCTCAAAGTGACTTCAAAACAATATAACGGTCATTTAAATCATAATGCATGAGGTTGTCTCTGGATTGAACTGGATAACAATGCATGTATAAAGTGATTTGAATGAGCTCAACATTAAACATCTACAGCAGTAAAATGAATGGTATCAGAGTAAAATAATGACAAGGACCATTTTATTGTATAGTGACTGTTTCTACTAAATATACTTAAGCTTACCTATACCTTCCATACCTGCAGTGGCAGCAAAAACAAATCTGAATTAAGAAAACAGTCATTAAATCAAAATAATAAATAGCAATCTGCACCCAAAATGAAGGCAAAAATGAACACAAGAACGTAATGATCGAAAGGGTGAAAATAATTCTCAAAAGAAATGAATTAACAATATATTGTAATTAAGAAAATGTTTAAAAATAATAACTAAGTTGAGGAAAAGCAGCTAAGACAAAAACACATTTTTATGAGAATACTGCTCATAGATTTTCCTAAACCCCCTAAAAGTTTGCACCTACACCTTTAAGTATGAGCAGTGTGAGTACTCAGATAAAAGTACTATTAGTTTAGAAATACTATCATGATCCCACTATGAGTAAAATTACTCAGAAAAATAAATACTGGAGTAAAAGTAGTGAGTAAATTCATGACATGGGATTCAATAGAGCCTGATGTGTTGTGTTCAAACAGGTTAATTATTTACATCTAATAGATCCATAACCAGGAAAATGCCTATGTACATCATAATAAGCACTATTTTATGCCAAACAAAAAATTTTGCTCATAAATTTTTGTAACTTACTTATCAAGTTGTTACTTTTTACTTAATTTGTTGTCTATTCTGTTAATTTTTGCTTTGTTACTTGATTATTTGGGTCATTTTTGCTCATTATTTTGAGAGTGAGACACTGACGTGCTGTGGTTAAACGGATGAGGAGCCAGGTATTGCAAGGATTTTGAAGTTTTAAGATCACATATATGTCTGTATTTTGTTCATTTTATTAACTCAATCAAGTTGTTCAATTTAAATTATATTGTTGTTGGGGTTTTTGTTATGACTTTGATATGCTGCTCATATTTGATGATGTACTTGACTACTTTCTTCAGTTGCTCAGTAGTTTGTTCATTTTTGTTCATTCTGTTTCTTGTTTTGTTCATGTTTTTTTTTTTACATTTTGTTCATCTTTGTGTATTTATTGTTAACTTGTGTACTGTCCTCATCATCTGGAGGCCAACAAAGTTTGTGTAAAAACAAATTCTGTGTGAAACACACTCCTACTTACATACTGAGCTATGGGACAAAATGTAACTGAATCACAAATACAACCGAGGAAAACTTCTGTAAAGTAACTACTCTCAGAAGTAAATTTCTTTCAAAATAAAACTACTCAAATATAGGTGAAGGAATAAATGTTTTACCCATCTCTGAGCGTACGGAAAGTAAAGGATATGAGTACTACACTGCTTGTCTTGCAGTCAATACTTACTGTAAGTCTGGGTATTAGAAACAACAAACAGAACTCTGAAGTCTTTAAATCGATGTGAAGAGTTGGTTTCATTCAATGAGGTCCACAGAGGTGCACAGATCTACTACAGATCTACTACACCCACCATTCAGCTATTAGTTTAGATTACTGTCTCCCTGCAGGATTGCATGACTTGGAAAAAGTCCTCAAAAACTCAGCCAAGAAATCAGGCAGCCGTGCCCTTATTACCACGACCTTGAGCTGCTCCGTGTGGTGTATTTTGGGAGTGACATCAAGCAGATTATGACAACCTTTACCCCAGAACTAAACAGAGCCCATGAGAGAGTTGTTCTTCAGAAAAAGGCAGATATGAGTCACTGCTCATCATCCCAACAGCACCGTGGTCCAGGGAAATCTTACTAATCCAAGACATTTACCGGGTCAGTGAGGATGAAGGATCTCGTATAACGTTCAGTTCTGCAGTGTAGTGATGTTCATCGTCCACTGCAGCTGCCCGTCTTTTCACTTTTTTTGACATGTCTGCCCCATTACGCCATGGTGTATCCAGGCATTTCCACAGATGAGTCTGCCCAGGCAGTCGGTTCAGTTGCACAGAGGTTGCCATGAAATGTCGCACTTTATTTGCTTCGATTCGCTTTCACACTGCACGTTACGGAAGTGGACCAAACCGCCTCAACAATGTCACAGTTACAACAACTGCTTATTTGGGGCCGTATTGCTTGAAATGACCACTGAAGAAAAGGAAAACATGCGAGGAAGAAGAAAACCCAGCTCACTGATTGGCCAGGACCGAAAATCGAAATCCTTCCCCTTCAGCCGCCTTGTTCACCACTAAAAAAACAATGGAGAAACACCAAATGTACAATCTTGGAGTTTGTGTTTTCACTTTAGTGTTCAAACCTAATATGTTTTGCACAAGAAGCTGCCCAGTATGAGCAGCAGGCGAGGCAGCGAGTGATCCACTGTGAGCTGAATGCACCAGTACTGAAGAAGAAGGTGAATGAGAGCAAGGGAGTCCAATGTGTCACCATGGTTACACAGACGCCGAGCAAGGTATCGACTTAAGTTTTAAGATCACATATATGGCTTTAAATCATACGTAAGAGAGAATTAATCACGTTCCTCATAAATAAATGCTCTGCGTCACTTCCTCTCGTTGGTTGGCTATATAGTTTGTGCTCACGTTGTAAGTAAACTACACCAGGGTTCATTTACAAGTGGACCGAGACCCCAAGTTTTCAAGTGGACCAGACTTTGCTTGTTTTGCCTGCACCACTGTTCACATATCAAACCACACTGTGGAGGTGGACCAGGGTTTCATTTAAAGCAGACCAAACAGCGCCTCACAGAAACACGAGGCTAGACTCTCAACACTCCTTCCGGCTCCTCACCAGTGCCTCCAGCTCATCCACTTTGTTGCATCATGACTTCACATTAGCCATCACTATAGTTGGTAGAAAAGGCTTGTACCTGAATCTTCTTCCTTTTACTCTGTCACAAACCCTGTAACCATGCAGAGTCTGTCTCAGATCCAGTGGGATTGGATGATAAGCTGCACATTTCCTCTGCCTCGGGCCTAGAAGATCCTAAACTATGGTGCAGGGAAATGGTACTAATCCAAGACATTTACTGGGTTATTGCAGACTGATTACTATGGCCCACAACAAACATGTTTTTGATAGGAGTTTTATTTCATAGACACACATATGGCTGGTTTCAAATGTTGTGTTACATTTTATGACTTTATTGTTACGTAAAAAGACTATTCATTGCAAGCAACATGCCCTTTTTCAATGACAAAACACTCCTGATAATTAAAGAAGAGATCAAATGATGTTTTGAATCGTAACATTAGTGTACAAAACTAAAAGATGACCATAAATCCCTGTAACAATTATACTGTCTGTCTCACATTTCACAATCCCACTGTGTTTTTGCTGTCAGACATCTTCAAAAGCATTGGCATTCAAGGATTAGATTTCTCTGTTGACGTCATAAATGGGCACATATTGTGTAAGAGTGACTGACAGGTGTTAAATCCACTGGGAAAGGCTCAAAATCTCTGACAGACGTGGCTATGCATGTTATTAACAATAAAAAAGCTGTATATGTTTACAAAACAACAGGAATTTTACAAGTCAGAAAAAAAGGCTTGATGATATTGTCAAAAGAACTCATGAAAATACAAGGAAAACACCTGTGTACATTGTTTTTGGAGGTCATAATATATCCAACACATCTTTCAAAACAACACTCTGGCAAAAGACAGAAGCATCTTGAGGCCGGAATAAGAAACAAAGCAGAGTCACGATCAAAGTGCTTGGTGACAGGATGGAGTCGATGAATCAGAAACTCAGACAGAGGTTACCTTTACACGTTTGTCAGAAGCAGAGCTGCATCTGGGGTAGAAATAATCTCAGTGGTTGAGGTAGCGCTGCACTGGGAGTCGGAAGTTTGGACACAGATTGTCCTTCAGTGCTTTTCATTCATTATTGTTTTTTTTTTTTTTCAACATTGACATCCAAACTGTGAAAGAACTCATACAGAATTATGTTGTAAACAAAAAAAGTGTTAAGCGACCTGGAAGATGTTTTATATTGTAGATTGTCCAAAGTAGACGATGACAGCTTGACACACTCGTGGTATTGAGATTCAACAGTCATCTGGAGCGATATGTGTGCTTTCTTAGGAATTCATGTGTTCGTTTCCTCTCTCCTTAATACGCTTTAGACCATCAGTTGTCTTGTGCAGTAGAACGACAACTACTGTACAAATTCATTTTATGGCAAGAAACAGTTAAATCAAGAGAAAAGACAGTCCATCATTACTTTAAGAAATGAAGGTCAGTCAATGCGAGAAACCTCTAGAACGTGTCCCCAAGTGCAGCTGCCCAAACCATCAAACACTGTCTGAGGTGCTGTAAATTAGAGCTGTTTGAGTCTGGTAATTCAACTAAAAGTCTCCCCTGCAGCAGAGGTAGCTCTGGGTCTTCCTTTCCTGGGACGGTCCTTATGAAAGACAGTTTCATCGTAGTGTTTGATGGTTTTGTCAGCTGCACTTGGCGACACATTCATAGCTGTAGAGATTTTTCAGATTAACTGACCTTCATTTCTTAAGCTAATGATTGACTCTCTTTTTCTCCTTACTTATATGACTGTTTCTTGCTATAATATGAATTTGTACAGGGATTGTAGTGGAACTAATAGGGCTGTTGACTCTGTTCCCACCCTTCCACTGCACAAGACAACTGATGGTCTAAAGAAGGCGAGAAATGGCACAAATGAACTCACCTGTGTTCGTTCACAGTTTGGATATACAATGATGAAAATAATGAAAATAAAGAAAAAACACCGAAGTAACTGGTAGTGTAAATAACCCACTCAAAAGTCAAACAATGAGCTGGATTTACTCATTTACTGTATATATGCAGGCTGTTTAGATATTGCCTGGCAAAACAAGTTCCGCCTGCTGATCTTGACATTCTAACAAAGCAGCTACACACCACAGCTACAAACAGAACAAGATGATATGCAATGAAAAACATATCTGTCCAAATAAAAATGATCAGTGTTAAAAAAGGAACCATTCTTCATTGTGAATTTCCCGTCCTTTTTCCGCAGTTCTCTAGGTGGGCACGCATTCTGATGTCTGTTGAAGTGTGTGCTCCCCTCTGACTCAAAACTAAAATCACCTGAGTGGTTAAGTCCCGTTTATAATAATTCAACTAGTTGCCATTTGTGAGCCCAGCATTAAACAGTTTTAAGTCATAAACATGAAGAGTTAGTCTGCCGTCTTTAACTGTGTGGTTGTATGGCCAGGGCAGAAAATCCACAGAGTCGTTGGCTTCTCTTTGCTAAAATGCCCTACTGGGTTTAGTCTAAATGCAGTCTTCCAAATACTAAGAAATGCTATGTGCCGGTTCTTAGTAGTTTAGCATAATTAAAGTCATAATCTAGTTATTTATCTAATTAGTCAGCCTGCTGACATAGACAGTCAGCCAATATTCTTTTGAGACCTTACTTTAAGAATAAATCCATAGCCTGGCAGTGGTTTTCAAAAGCAAGAGATTAAAGATATTTCATCTCTTGTGTCATGGATTATGGAAACTGTCAAGAAATGTGAAATTGATGGCTTTTTAGTTCCATCAGTTACACATGAGGTGTTTGTCAATTTATAGGATAACTTTGCACATCAGAGAAGTTGCAGTTTGTTGCAAAGATTGGGAAGCTTTGTGTGAAACCATTCAGTGAACTACATCCCTCGTCTTGCACAACAGACGTCATGTCTGTTAGCTTTGGCACATTCACCTCGTTCTTCCAGAATGAGACAAAAACATATTAAAAGAGGTGAAAATCAGTACGAGTCTGGTCATGCTGAAAGCTGCTGTGATGAGAGGAGAGGCTACTCAATTCTGAAGTTGTGACTTTTGGGTGTGTAAAGTTTCACATTCTTATATTTCACCAGTTTTATGACAAACTGACTTGCAAAATTATGCTATTAAAGTGACAAAAAGCACATATGTAATTGATGCCACAATAAAAGCCATTATTTACCACATTTCTCAACGCTTACCACAGTAAGGTCCACAGGAAGGAACAGAACTCTGTGAGTCTAGTGGTGCACTCCAGTTATAAACTCCGAGCTGATCGCAATCCAGCTGCAAAGCCGCAAAAACATGGACGTGCACTAGAAAGCTGGCTCATTTGGAGTGTAGGCAACTTCTAAGCATGTGCATTCTATGTGATAACATCTGTATGTGGCATTTTGGACATACAAACTGCATAGTGAAATGCAATGTGCAAACATTGAACAGTACTACACTGCCTGGCCAAAAAAAAGGTCACCACCTGGATTTAACGAAGCAAATAGGTACAAGCCTCCCATTGGATAATTTCTGCATGGGTGATTATGGTTCAGCTGGCAACAAGTGATATAAGGATAGTGGGGAACCATCATCTTCAAAGAAAAACTGTGGTTGGAAAAAAATCT
>JAQQAE010013212.1:0-12847 GCA_029823295.1 Pseudamia nigra | reverse complement strand
AAAAAAAAAAAAACAAAACATTTACAGAGATCCCGTCCGTATTTCCCCTCGTCATACTGCGGGTGTTTTCTTTCTCCAGTGGGTGTTTTCAGTGTGGGAAAAGTGTCCGGTGTTGTCCCCCGTGGGTCGGAGCTGAACGCAGGGGCCCCGCGGCGCCCCGCGTCATCCTCCTCCGGGTAAACGGTCGTGACAGAGCACGCGGGGGCCCCTCATTAGCTCCGTGTCTTTAATCCCCTCTGTCTTCATCAATCTGCCCACGCAGCTTCTCACAGGATCTAGTTCCAGTCTTTAGGACAGTCTGGACTTCCAATAATCATAATCATAAGAATAAACATCAAAACAAAGAACCAAATATAGACAAAATAAACAAACCGGCAAAAAATTAACAAAAAAATAGCAAAAAAGTAGTAAAAAAAACAATAGTTGAGGAATAAATACATTTACGGCCTGATTAAAAAAATAAAACATTTTGACTCCTTTTGCCTGCGTGATCCATCATCTATTCAAAGCAACACAGCTGATTAATTTTTGGATGAAAATTACATTTCAAAATTTCATTTTAAATAAAGCATTAAAAAATGAAAAATAATCAACCAAATTTTTTAAAAAAAGAGTAAAACAATGAGCAAAAATAGAGAACAGACGCAAGAATGAACAATAATGAACAAAATCATCGATAAAATGAACAAAATAATAACAAATGACCCAAATGGAACAAAATATACCACATTAATAACAGAAATTAATAAAAAAGGAAGGAAGTATTCTAGAGAATCAACAAAAAAAGCAACAAAATGAACAAAATACAAACAAAATAATCAAATGATCAAAACTGATGAAAAATATCAAGGAAATTGACAGTTACCAAAAAGAATTAATAAAATGACAAAAAATGAACAAAATAATTAAGATAATGAATGAAAATGAACAAAATAATTCAAAAATAAATAAAAAAAATGAACATAACATCAAAACAAAGAACCAAATATAGACAAAATAAAAAACAGCAAAAAATTAAGAAAAAATAGCACAAAAGTAGTAAAAAAAATAATAGTTGAGTAATAAATACATTTATGGCCTGATAAAAAAAATAAAACATTTTAACCATTTTTGCCAAAACAACACAACTGATTTATTTTGGTTAAAAATTACACAGGGTTAATTTCGTTTTAAATAAAGTCTAAAAAACTGAACAAAATAATCAACAACATTTTTTAAAAAAAGAGTAAAACAATAAGCAACATTAAAGAGAACAAACAAGAGAATGCATAATAATGAACAAAATCATCCATGAAATGAGCAAAATAATAACAAATGACCCAAAAGGAACAAAATATCCCACATTAATAACAGAAATCAATGAAAAAGGAAGTAACTATTCCAGAAAATGAACAAAAATGAACAAAAAACGCAACAAAATGAACAAAATACAAACAAAATAATCCCCACAATGATCAAAACTGCTGAAAAATAAAGGAAATTGACAGTTACCCAAAATAATTAATAAAATGACCAACAATGAACAAAATAATTAAGACAATGAATGAAAATGAACAAAATACTGAAAGTAAACAAAAATACAAAATGAACAGAATAATTCACTAAAATCAATAAATAATAACAATAATGAGGATATGATGTTGACATAATGAGAAATAATCCAAAAAATTAACAAAGACCAAAAAGGAAATTTAACAGAAGCAGCAAGATTTAAATATCCAAGAAAATGAACAAAACTTTAAAAAACACAAAATAGGAACATTAGGAGACTGATGAAGAACTGAACAAAATAGACAAAAAATGAACAAAGAAATCAAGACATCAGCAAAATAATCAACAAAATGAACAAAAATGAGAAAAAAAGCTTAAGAAAAGACCCCAAACTCAACAAAGTAGTCAAGAAAATGTCCAAAATAATCCACCAAATAACCAAAAATGAAGAAAAGGCAAATACAATTAAAAAAATAAAATTTAAAACTGACAATAGTCAAGAAAGTGGCCAAAGTAATCAACAAAATTAACCAGAATAATCAAGACGTCAGCAAAATAATCCACAAAATGAAAAAAGATGAAGAATGTGAACAAAATCAAACCAAAATTGAACAAAATAGTCAAGAAAATGAACAAAGAAATCACGAAGTCAGCAAAATACTCAACAAAACGAACAAAAATTAGAAAAAAAAATCTTAAGTCCCCAAACTCACAAAATAGTCAAGAAAATGACCAAACATTACAAAAAAAAAAGGTGAACAAAATTAGTAAAAAAAAAATGAACAGTTTTATTTTTAATTTTATTTTGGCACTGTCTTTAAAATTTGCAAAGATTGGTTAAACCAATTATGTTTAAAAATTTTAAAAATGATGATTAACAAAAAAAAAAAGATGAAGTGATCCACACTATGAATAAAAATAAATTTTAAAAAATGTACAAAATAATTGGCAAAGTTAAAAAAAATTACAAAAAAGAAAAATGACTGAAATGATAAAGGTTGGAACAAAAATAATCAAGAAAATAAGCCCGGATTCTAAAGAATGAACCGAAATGATCAAAGTATTCCACAAAATAAAAAAATATTGAAAAATGAAAATATTCTGATTTTTTTAAGGCAACAACATGAGCCACAGAATGAACAAAAATGATCCAAAAATGATCAAAATAATTCAACGAAATGAACAAAAATGATCAAAATAATTCAATGAAATGAACAAAAATGATCAAAATAATTCAGTGAGATGAACAAAAATGAACAACTGACTGAAATGATCATGAAAACAAACAATATAATCCACAAAGGAACAGAAATGATCAAGAAATTTGAAAATAATAAATCAAGAAAGATCAACAACACGAACAAAATAATGTGCAAAACGACCAAATAATTCAGACAGAAAAAGTACAGATGAACAAGTAAACCATAAATAAAAACATATGAACAAAAATGACATAAACAAAATGACCAAAATAATTAACACAATGAGTGGAAATGAGCAAAATACTGAAAGTAAACAAAAAAATTCAAAATGAACAAAATAATTCACTAAGATCAATAAAATGAACATAACATCAAAACAAAGAACCAAATATAGACAAAATAAACAAGCCAGCAAAAAATTAAGAAAAAAATAGTAAAAAAGTATTTAAAAAATAATAGTTGAGTAATAAATACATTTAGGGCCTGATAGAAAAAGTAAAACATTTGACCATTTTTGCCAAAACAACACAGCTGATTTATTTTTGGTTAAAAATTACACAGGGTTAATTTAATTTAAAATAATGTCTAAAAACTGACCAAAATAATCAACAACATAAAAAAAAGAGTAAAACAATGAGAAAAAATAAAGAGAACAGACGAGAATGAACAATAATGAAAAAAAATCATCGATGGAATGAACAAAATAACAAATGACCCAAAAGGAACAAAATATCCCACATTAATAACAGAAATCAATAAAAAGGAAGTATTCTAGAAAATCTACAAAAAAAGCAACAAAATGAACAAAATACAAACAAAATAATCCCTAAAACGATCAAAACTGCTGAAAAATAAAGAAAAATTGACAGTTACCCAAAATAATTAATAAAATGACCAAAAATGACCAAAATAATTAACACAATGAATGAAAATCATCAAAATAGTGAAAGTAAAAAAAAAACACGAACAAAATAAACTAAACTAACTAAAATCAATAAAATGAATATAACATCAAAAGAAAGAACCAAATATAGACAAAATAATCAAACCAGCAAATTTTTTTTTTAAAGTAAAAAAGTGGTAAAAAAAAATAATTGTGGAGTAATAAATGCACTTAGGGCCTGAAAAAAAAAAGTAAAACATTTTGACCATTTTTGCCAAAACGACAACTGATTTATTTTTGGTAAAAAATTACACAGGGTTAATTTAATTTAAATAAAGCATAAAAAACAAAATCATCGATGAAATGAACAAAATAATAACAAATGACCCAAAAAGAAACAAAATATCCCACAGTAATAACAGAAATCAATAAAAAAGGAAGTATTCTAGAAAATCAACAAAAAAAAGCAACAAAATAATCCCCACAATGATCAAAACTGCTGAAAAATAAAGGAAATTGACATAGTTACCCAAAATAATTAATAAAATGACCAAAAATGAACAAAATAAAAAACCCAATCAAACCTAAAGCTAGATCTAACTTTAAAACACACACAGTTGTTATTTGTCAGTCGCAAACAGCAAAGAATTGAAATGGCAAAATAAACGAAATACACTTTATTTTATAAATCTTGAGTTATAATTTAATACGGTACGAACATGTTAACTCATATGCTTTCACAGTACATCAGAGTGGCTGTCAAAAAGAAGTAAACACAAATACACAGTCACCACACGCACACACACGCGCTCACACACACACACACACACACACACATAAGTTCAGTAATACCCTGCAGTGTCTATTGTGCCATAAAGTGGCCTGGGCTCATAAATGCATGAATTATCGCCACATTTCTGATTCGACGTGGGAGGCTTGGTGCGGCGTGTGCAGTCGATCCAGCTCCTGTACGTAGCGACGAGGCCTGTTTCTCTGGAAAATCTCTGAAACAGTCGCCGTAAACAACCCCGTACGTCAACAAAATACTCGGCGAGCATTAAAGGAGACATAATGTTTCACATTCGCACGAGTTTCTGTAAATTTAACGCGTTGGAATGATGACGTTTTCTCGAGGAGGAGCTGCGCACACACCCCCGACCGCCACCACACTTCCTGTTTTTATGCCAGACTTTTTTTTCCCTTCAGGCGCCTGAGCAGGACGCCAACTATGTTCAAAGACATAGGCAGTATATGGGCAAAAGTATTTTTTTTGTTCACTCTCTTGATTGTTTTATTCATTTTTTTAATCATGTTTATTCATTATGTTCATTACATGGTTCATTTTCTTAAATCATTTTGTTTGTATCCAAAGCCTTTTGTCCATATAGTGCATGTTATAAGTAGGGCTGTCAAACAATTAAAATTTTTAATCTGATTAATCACACGATTAATTTCTATTACCGTATTTTGCGGGTTATATGTCGCTCCGGAATGTTAGTCGCACGAGCCAAAAAATGCGTAATGAAGAAAAAAAAAGTGTATTCGTCGCTCTGGACGACAGGTCGCATTCTTTTGGGGGAGGTGCGTCGCCAGAAGCGAGAGGTCGCGGCTCGCCTCCCCGCCTCACCGGGTGAGCGACGGCACCGACACCTTGGGTGTTGAGCTAATGGCAGGTACGGTCGTTACCGGTAACGTCTACATTTTTAATTGTCAGTAATACAGATGCAGCAGATGAAGGTACACAAGCCTAGAGCGACGTCTAGCGTCCGTCAGTGTGACACATACCCTACACTCGAAATTCTTTAATATACAAGTCGCTCCCCGAGCCAGACCGTGCAAAAAAAATCGCTACTTGTAATCCGGAAAACACGGTAATCACAATTAATACCCATTCATTGTTTTTCATTTTGTGGCAGGAAAAACACTCATGATAGAAGGTGATATAGACGTATTTTACATTAAAATGTATATTTTTGTTCTAATTTAAACTTGTGTAACTACGGTAAATTCCAGCTGGTTTGTAGAACTGAACAGAACCTCTGGAATGTTCTGATCCACATGTTTTTTGTTTTTTTTAGACTTATACTTTTACATTTAAATTGACTTTGAAGCAGTAAATACTAAAGAAGCCGTCAGTGATGTGGGTCATAACGTAAGATTTCACTACTTTTTCCTCGATATATGAGTAATTGTGTGTTAATTTCATTAAAAATTTAAATCTAATTAATCATGCAAATGGACTAATAGGTTAATTTTGACAGCCCTCGTTCCAAGTTGTTGGTGTTGCTCAGGAGTCTTCGTATTCATGTGCAGGGGGTGAGAGGAAGACCTGAACCCAGTTTTTTCTTTCAGCGGAGGCTCGGCTTCACCTTCCTTGGCCTCGCGGCTATGACGACCAGCCAAAATTCCATCCCGCCTCTTGCCTGGTTTATACGAGCGAACTGTGAAATATTTGAATGAAGCAACCATTTACACTTCACATTTGTCAAATTAGAAAAAAAAAAACTACTTCACAAGCGGAGATGGTAGGCTTGGTTTGCTGCCTCACGCGGTACCAAAAATGGGCATCGCCTCAACAAATGCAACCTCGTTCTTCAAGAATAAAGTAGAAAACGGGTGAAACTTAACGGTTTGCAAACGTCGGGCTGCGGAGACTCTCGAGCCGGTCGTGGAAAGATGACGTCACATACTGAAACTTCTCGTCCGTGCATTTGTTTCACAACCAACTGCTTCCGTCTTCGCTCGAGCGGTCATCTTCCAAAGTGACAAACATCTGCATGTGTAAACGGTGGAATAATTCGGCGGGGATCAGAGGATTATCTGCTGCTTGCTTTGTTTTTTTTTTTTTTTCCTGATGATAGGACCCGCGGGTCTTCGTAGCGAGAAGAGACAGGGCGTCGGCTCTGCTCGGATTATTTAGAGGCTTCATTAACCTCCAGAGAACGAAAGAGGCTTGTCTAATGGAATAAAAAACAAGCTTTTCATTGTTCTAGTGCACAAGTTACGCCACATAAATCATCATATAACGCAACATAAAAATCCTGTTAAAGTAATCACTTTGAATATGCTAAAATGGACCCGGCGGTTCTGAAAAATACCGTTCAAGTCTGAAATTTCTCCCTCAAAAAGGAGAATAAACACACAGCCCTTTGTCAGATACAGTAACTGGACCCAAAACGAGCCCTTTGCATTTTGGGATGTTTGTGATGTCACTAATATATGGTACAATCATTGTCTTCAGTCACGGTCGGTCCTCCAGACCCAGCCGGAGACAATCGGCCGGGGAGTCCATGGTACAGACAGGAAAAGGGCGTGGTCGACAGCAGCTGGTGTCTGGTAAAAGGCTGAAAAGCAAAGCGGAGGAAAGTATTTTCGAGCTGAAAAACCTTCGAGGGACGTGTGGGAATTAAAAGTTCTCCAGTATGTCTCCTTTAATCCAGCACCGGTCTTATCATAATTACAGGTGTTAATCTGATATTTCCCATTAATCATTGGCGCCTCTTATTCCCACCGACCCGAGGAAAGCGAGACGACTTCTCCCGTGTCAGAACGAATCCGTGGGAAAAACACAGGGCTAAATTCGTAAGAAATGTTGACGTCAAGTAACAGGGAGAAGCAAACAAATGAATGGATCAATGTGACAAAAATCTCTTTAAATATATATTAATTTTTTTTTTTTTTTGGAAAAAGAAATGAGCAATACGATGGAAAGAGGACACACTGACAGCATTTCCATGCACATTAGTATTCTGGTTGTTCTCCTTTATGCAATATATTTCTCATAAGCTGTTTACATCATTCCTCTCAGTATTTGTAAAATGTCCATTAGGTTATTTTGTTGCTTATTTTCTTCCTTTTTGCCCATTTTTATTGATTACTTTGTGTATTTTTACACATTTTGTTGCTTGTTTTTGCTCATTTCCCTTATTTTCTTGTTTACTCGACTGTTTTGTTCATTTCTGTTTGCTTTCGTCATTGTTTTGTTCAATGTTGCTCATTTTTTGACTATTTTGTTCGTTTTTCGTGATTTTTCTGGTTATCTGGTTCATTTTTGCGGATTTTCTTGGTTCCTTCAGTTTCTTGAGTATTTAGTTTGACATTTTTGTCAGTTTTTTGGAGTATTCTGACTACTTTTACTCCTTTTCTCGGTTATTTTGTTGCTTATTTTTGTCATTTTTGCTCATTTTTATTGATTACTTGGTGTATTTTTACTCATTTTCCTGCTTGTTTTTTTGCTCATTTTCCTTATTTTCTTGATCGTTTTATGTTCATTTCTGTTTGGTTTCTTCATTGTTTTGTTCAATGTTGCTCATTTTTTTGAGCATTTTGTTCGTTTTTCATGATTTTTCTGGTTATCTGGTTCATTTTTGCAGATTTTCTCGGTTCCTTCGAGTATCCTGACTAGTTTTACTCATTTTCTTGGTTATTTTGTTGGCTTTTACTCATTTTCTTGGCAGCCCACAACCCCGGTCCAGCGTCCATCTGACCTACAGACGACGCTACCACGACCACAGCCGACCTCAACCTACGACTGAGACGCTTCTTCTGAAAAAGCTGTGCACATGATGAAGTAACACACCGATTTCAGGATACACAACCGGAATAAGACGCATACTGTACATGGGCAATAAAAGGAATCTTCCAGGAATATCCATGTTTATCAGTAGCTGTCCACACCCGATTGCACTATTTATTCCACTGCATCTTACTGTACATATAATTCCTCGATGCTTATTCATGCCCATCTGCAATTTTGCACCTTGTTAATAGAATTTTAATTGTTTCGAATGCTATTTTATTCAATCCTATTTTAACGTGGAGCGCCTGTGTTCTGCTCTTCATGCCTCAAATTGCCCCTCAGGGACAAATAAAGCACTTTGAGTTGAATTGAGTTGTTTCGTTCTTTTGACACCTTCCACACGACGTCCAGTTGGGGATATTTTTGACAGGCTGACGGTTATAAAGCTTCAAAGCAGGCGCATTTAGTCTCTGATCAGAGCTGTGAACTTTTCTATGGAGCATCCATCTGTACCAGAGAGGATCTTTGTCTCTACCAGAGTGGAACAAAAACCTGCTAATGAGATGCAATTTACAAATATGTTCAAGTAACTGGAATAAAGGGGCACATTCCAGACGTCTTATTTGGAAAATGTAACTTAATTCAGCATATCTGACCAGAATATGCTGTTTACATGACCGGTCATATTATTCAAAACAATAGGGGGGGAATACTAGTGTGCATGCAAAACGTAGTCCTTTACTGCCATATCAACTGAAAAGGATTTCAGAAATAATCAGGTGAAAAGTAACAGTTTGTTGTAACCTAATTTGAGAAGTGCAGATATTTTTTGCTCTATTTTTAACACAAATAGGAGCATTAATCTCATCCGTTTTGTCAGGTTTAAACCTGCCCGCTGGGTTTCAAACAGTGTTAAATATTTCTGAAATGTCCCTTTAGTCCAAAGTGCCATGTCTGGTAAACGAAAATAAAAAAAAAACAGATTGACACGAGACAATCCCTGCAGTTTTCTCACTACCCGGGGTAAAAATACATAAAATATGGAAAAAGGAGCCAAAACATAATTTACAAGCACGATAAATATACACACAGGGTCCAATAAATATAGTTTGTTATCCCGAAGTCGTCACCGCACGGTGAGAGCGTCCATGGTGCCACCGGTGAGTTCATCTCGTGTTCACGTTCTCCCCGTTCTCATCATTTCTTCACGTCTAACAAGGGGAAAATCTGCAGTTTGGATCCGACTGTTTGAAAACGGTGATTCTCAACCGGTGTCGATTTGTGACCCACGTTCTGCACGTGTTCGTCACTTCATTTGATTTGAGGTTAAAAAAAAACTATAACAATAATAAATAAAGTTATACGAATAAAATATCCGCAAATTAGACAAAAAAAACAGTGAACAAAAGTGAGCAACAGCTAGACAAAAAAAAAGAAAAATCAACAAAACTGTAAACAAAATAAACCAGAACATTTAAAAAAAACTAAGATGCTTAAAAATGAACAAAGAGCAAAATAATCCACAAACAGAACAAAATAATCCAGACACTGAACAAAGATGAATAAATGCTAAGTAAAGTGAACAAATTATTCAAGACTGAACAAAGTAATGCACCAAATGAAAAAAAATTATGAAAAAATGATCAAAACAATCAACGCAATGAACGAATAAGCGAATTAATTTTAATTTTAAAATAAAACAAAATAGTCAATAAAATGAGCAAAATAATCCACAAACTAAATCTATGAAAAAAATTTACAAAATATATGACACTATGAACAAGAACAAACATAATATTAACAATTTAATTATAATATAAAATAAATCAATAAAATAACCAATTGAGCAAAAATAATCCCCCAAATGAATAAAAAAAGAACTAAAATGAAAAAAAATCTTCAAACGCATCAAGAAAAAAAACCCCAAAATAATAATAAAATAATAAATAAACATGAATGAACAAAAATAGTCAAATACATGACAAAAAATAATACACTAAATGACAATATAATGCACAAAAGACAATGACAATTTAATGCACAAAATGAAAGAAAATGACAAAATTATAAATAAATGTAACAAAAATAAAAGAATCCACAAAAAATGAGGAAATTTCAAAAGATTCAGTAATCCACAATATGCGCAGCCCAATTCAGAAAATGGGCCAAAATGGAAAAATACCCCCTAAAAAACACCTAAATATGAACAAAAGAATCCACAAAATGAACAAAAAATATTACAAATGAATCAAATAATACAGACAATGAAGATAAACAACCAAAAAAGCAAGAAAAGGCACAAAATAATCAGAAGGGTGAAGAACAAATATAAAAACAATGAACAAAATAAGCAGGCCATGAACACAACTGAAACAAAAAAAATAACATTTTATGTAAAAATGAGTTAAATAATGAGGAAAATCACCCAAACGTAATAAAATAATAATAACCACGAATAAATAAAAATAATACAATCTAAAATATAACGATGTTTCAGTCACATGTCTGCGTTACCATGGCAACAGAGGCTGCAGCTGTCAATCCACGTCTTATATCCACGTTGAGTATAAAAATTTTCCTTTACTACCCACTCGGAATGAACCCGCGGCTCATTCCGGGGCCACGAGCCACCGGTTGAGAACCACTGCCTCATTTCCTTCGCGCAGCGCACACTCACAATCCTCCAGAGTCCAGAAAATGACACAGGGAACGCGGATAAATTAAGTGTATTTTTTTTTGTGTTTTTCCCTGACGTCACGTGAAGTTCCTACCGTCCCCGGTGAGAACGCGTCAGACCGGACGCGGCGTACGGGACCCGTCCTGACCGCCAACGCGCCGCCGCCGCCGTGGTCTCTTATTGGATGGGCATGTAAGGCCAGTTGAAGCTGCTGCCGGACAGCAGCATGTCCCTTATGAGCGTTTCTATGGGCGTCTTCCCCACCAGGCGCACGAAGAAAAGCTGCTCTATGACGGACGACGAGACGGTGCGCAGCGACGGCAGGCGCAGCAGCAGCTTCCCAAAGCGGTTGGGCTGGTTGGGGTACTGGCTCCTCACGTACTCCTCCAGGGCGCACTGGGATTTCTCCTGCAGACCCTCCACGTGGGCCACGTCCGACAGGCCGCACGCATCTGCGGAGAGACGGACGGACGGACACACAGTCAGGCCCCGTGGTTAGAGACGGTGAAGGTGCGGTAGAAGTCGGCGAGCAGGCGGTGAAGACGGAGAGCATCGCAAGGTTTCTCCTCGTTTCACTGACGGCTCGGTCGTTTTCCTGGCTTTTTTATTTTCCTCCATTTTTTTTTTGTTTTACACAAGCTCAGTTATTCTGGTCACATGATCATTGTTTTTTTTTTATTTTAGCTCGTGTTTGTTCATTCTTCATCTAAAATCTAGGTCATGTTTGTTCATTCTTTGTTGATTTCATTCATTGTATTTTGTTCATTTTCTTGTTTTTTTCCCTTCTTTTTTTGTTTTACACTGTCTCAGTTATTCTGGTCAAATGATCATTGTTTTTTTTCTAATTTTAGCTCGTGTCTGTTCATTTTTCATTCTTTGTTAATTTTATTCTTTGTGTTTTGGTCATTTTCTTGTTTTTTTTTTCCCTCATTTTTTTTGTTTTGCACTGTCTCAGTTATTCTGATCACATTTTCGTGATTTTTCTTGATCATTTTTTTATTTTTAGCTCGTGTTTTTTCATTCTTCATTCTTTGTTGATTTTATACATTGTATTTTGGTCATTTCCTCGGTTTTTTCTTTCATTTTTTTGTTTTGAACTGTCTCAGTTATTCTGGTCACATTTTCATGATTACCGTATTTTCTGGATGAAAAAGTCACGGTTTTTTGCATAGCCTGGCGAGGGGAGTGACAAATACATTGGAGCGACTTATATTTTGAATAAATTCCACTATAGGGTGGACACTGACACCCGCTAGAGGAGATGAGCCGCAGTGCATTGTGGGTGCCCGCCTGAACCCTGACCTGTTCTGCAGAGCGACTAATACACGTTTTTTTCTTCTTCATTATGCATTTGTTGGTTTATGCGACTAACGTAGCGGAGCGACTTTTAATCCGGAAAATACGGTATCTTGATCACTGTTTTTTTTTTTAGCTCGCGTTTTTTCATTCTTCATTGTTTGTTGATTTTATTCACTGTATTTTGGTCATTTTCTATTTTTTCCTTCATTTTTTTGTTTTGCACTGTCTCAGTTATTCTGGTCACATTTTCAAGATTTTTCTTGATCATTGTTTTTTAAATTTTTAGCTCGTGTTTGTTCATTCTTCATTCTTTGTTGAGTTTATTAATTGTATTTTGGTCATTTTCTTGTTCTTTTCTTTTCAGTGTTTTGTTTTACAGTGTCTTCTGGTCACATTTTCCTGATTTTTCAGGATCATTGTTTTTTTTATTTTTAGCTTGTGTTTTTTCATTCTTCGTTGATTTTATTCATTGTATTTTGTTAATTTGCTTGTTTTTTTTCCTTCATTTTTTTGTTTTGCACTGTCTGTCATTCTCGTCACATTTTCATGATTTTTCTTGATCATTTAAAAAAAATTTTTGCTCATGTTATCCATTGTACTTTGGTTATTTCCTTGATTATTTTTTCATTTAATGTTGATTGTTCTTCAGTTTCTTGGTTATTTTGTTCATATAGTTATTTTTATTTCAATAAATTTCTTAATTTTATCTCATTTTTATAAAATTTTCCCGTTGAATTTTTGTCCTTTTTTTTTCCCTTTTCTCAACTGTCTCCATT
>JAQQAE010013211.1:0-12847 GCA_029823295.1 Pseudamia nigra | reverse complement strand
TAGGGTGAGATGGAGGCAGATGATTCGCTGTGGCGACCCCTGAAGGGAACAGCCGAAAGGAAAAGAAGAAGACAGTAGACAACCGGAATGTTCAATTCACAGGTGAGTTAATTTGTGCCGTATGCAATATTGCTTTCAAATGTATCTTTAGACCATCAATTGTGTTGTGTAGAGGAAGAGTGGGTACAGAGTCAGTAGCAGTATTCGTGTCACTGCAACAATGTGCAAATTCATATTATGGCAAGATATTGGTAAGTAAAGAGAAAAGAAAGTCCATCATGACTTTAAGAATTGAAGATGTTTAAAATGTGTCCCCAAGTGCAGTCACAAACACCATCAAATGCTAGGATGACACTGACTCTCATGAGGAGCGTCCCAGAAAAGGAAGGCCAACAGCCACCTCCGCTGCAGAGAAATATCTTACAATTACCAGCCTCAGAAACCACCAGCAGCATCATCAGATAGTGTGTGATGTGTCTATTTTGGCCAATATAAAAAAAAGCAACCCAGAACATATTTTTGTTTGCTAGATAATTCCAAACTCATTCTTTCACAGGTTTGATGTCTTCTGTAAAAATGCACAGTGTTGAAAATGATAAAAAAAAGAAAACCCACTGAAGGACAAGGTTTGTCCAGACTTTTGACAGGTACTACTGTGTATACTGCAGATCCTAACAGCTCCGAAGTTATGAAATGAAATTATACCATTGGAAACCTGTTGGAAACAACACACAGTACAGTTCCTGTCTCTTTCTTGTCCACAAATTGGAATGTCCTAATGTATACTTAATGAGTTTTCATATCATTCATGCTGACAATTATATCCATTTTAAATTGGCTTTTGAATACACAACAAATTGCTATGCAAAACAAACCATTTTTGCCCATTTTGTAAGACTCTGGTTGCAAAGACTAATGGCACAGCTCCACAAATCATTGCTGCCCCAGAATATGATCTCCATCAGAGCTTGGTGGAGACACAAGGGCTGCCATCGAATGTGTTTGGGCTATCACCACAGTCTATTTTACACCTCACTAGCTGCGGATGAACCCATAAAATTACTGCCGTCCTCAGCCTGGTAAACCTAGCACTAGCAATGCTCTCTGGTGCTTCATTGCTGTTGAAACTCATATAAATTCATGAATCTTCTGTCTTGGCCTTGAGAAAAAAACAGGAAGCTCTCTGTTTCCTTATCAATGAAATAAACTGCATATCTTTAAATAAGTTTACCTAGCTTGAGTAGAATCTTAGCGATTGTGAGAAAATATGAATTTCAACAGAGTATCATTTATCCAGCGCCCACACTTTCAGAGTAAAATATGGCAAAACACAGACAAGATGAATGAGGAAAATATGCTGGAAAGTGAATTTGCTAATGATGGTCCTAATTTGATGGACATGCAAAGAGGGTGGAGAAAGGGGAGATGAGGAGGTAGTCAGGGACATCACAAAGAGCTGATTTATGCATGCAGTGCTAATGAGGTGCTTTAATTTCTCTCATCATTTACTTGCCACCTGAGATGTCCTTGGGCAGGAAAAATAAACAAATATGCATAAAAGCATGTGTAACCTATACATTTCTAACTGGAGTTACAGCATAGTAAAATAAAAGCAGTTTAGTTCATTGCAATTTTACCGGCTGATTGATTTTTAAAAACATTGAGCCATGAGATTCAAATCATCTGAATACCCCGTGTGTCGCCCTCTTCTCCTAAGCAGGTACCACGCCACTAATAATGTGAGAAACATGAAAAGCCATTGCCGGACCAGAGTTTAGATACGTCTTCTCTGGAAACAGCAAATCAACTCCCAACATCTCAGGGTATCTCTGGGCTTCATATCTTGATGCACACTGTACATAATGGCAATGCAAAGGGTATACTGTAGTTTAAGGCATTAAATAAAAACATGTGGGGCAATTAGGGAAAAAGGGTCCATACAGGGGTTGACAGTCTTTACAATGAAGAGCCATTTTTAGATTCTAAGAGGAAAAAAAAATGCGTGTGGAGCTGTAAGGCGTAAAAATCTTTATCGATCACATATGATAAACATTTCAGCTGGCAACATGTTAAATTCAATTTGTTCTGCACTTTTATTATTGTTCATTTTGTTTATTATTTTCTTACATTTCTTGATTCATTTTTTTCTCCATTTTTGTGATTGTTTTGGTCAGATTTGCTTACTTTGCAGAACAATTAGTCAATTTTTGTTTATTTTGTGTTAAGGAGGGGCTGAAAATATAACATTGTTCTTTTTTCTGCTCCTTTTAATTCATAACATTGACACTTTTTATTATAAAAGAAATAAACAATATAAAAATGTGTTCACGTTTGATATTTTTTGCCATTTGTCTGTGCATTATTATATTCATTGTTTTGATTATTTTTGTTAATCTTCTTTGTTATCAGGGAAAGCGACTGAGCAAGAGAAACAATTAACATGCTCATTTGCAACAATTTAATTTCAGTTTTGGGTCCCTCTAGATTGTGTTTAGAAAACACAATAAGATTATAAGTGGGGAGCCCTCTGACTCTGGGGGAGGGGAGGGGAGGAGGTTTACTAGGAAGCTCTTTCCTTTAAATCATCCAAGTCCGGTGGGGGCTGGTGTCAAAGACAAACTTGTGTGGCTTCAAGTTTCTGAGTGGAACAAGAAACAAATTGATAGTGATATTGATTTTTTACATTTTTCCCCTTCATGAAACTGAAAATGCATGACTTCAGACTCAAACCTCAGTCTCCTGGGAGAATGTCACGACTTTGGTTGTCTCACCATGACCACCTCAACCATGTTCACCTAAATTTGCATCCCTCTTCACCATCGTAATCTCATAATCTTACATATATTACTCATATTAACTTCATGTGAAAGTTGAAATGTCTATATTGTGTAAAATACTTGTCCTTGTTCTGCACAGTGCTATGAGAATAGGCTGGCTTCCTACTATAGGTTTTGTCTTTTTAACAACCTCATTTAGCCCTCAATTTCCAACATCCTATCAGTGTTCAAGCATTTACAGTACATTGATTTTCATTGGATACCCTGGAAGTGAAAAAAATGCCATAGATGAGCCAAGGAAAACATGAGTTAGTAAGTTTTATTGAATATTTCTGTGAATATATTCCCCAAAACAGCCACTAAATGCAAGTATAAACAGAGATAAATGCAATTAAATAAGCAAAAATTGTTACCCTTTGTTATAATTTCTTTTTTTCCTTGCTTGACATTGCACATTCTGATTAAAAGCCCTTTTAACCAACCTGCTGAAGATGGGAACGTTGCAGAAGCTGAAGAGTTTTAAGCCACAGGTAGAGCTGAACAGATGCCTGAGCAAAGAGGTCATCTGGAATTACACCGGCGGGATGTGATAGTTTGAGGTCATGTGTGTAATTTCAAAATGTCTAAAGCAGCAGTTAGCATATAACCACAGGAGTTGACAGGCTACAGTAGAAAATGTCTGTAAGCAGAGGATGAAAGATGCACCAGTATGCTTCTACATCAAACATGCAAGGATCAAACTAAATGTAGATGCTGTTGTGTCACGCCTCTCGTTCTGGCATCCTAATGTCAGTGTTATGCTCGCTTAGTGTATGCAAGTGCTCTTCTTAATTGTAATATATCTAGATCATTTTTAAAAAGGAGCTAAATACTGAGGATATCACAATATTTGTAGATATTTTTCTTCTTGAAGTGAAGCCAACATATATCTCTGCGTGTTTCTTAAGCCCTTCTATCATCCAAAACGATTTGTGTTGGAAAGGCACAAATCTTGACCTTATACTCCCAATACAGACATTGCTTTAGCTCTTTTGGTACACATGCTTACAAATGCATAATTAGGCACATTCAAATGTCAAAATGTGGAGCAACACATATTACTTTTTCCAGATATCTCCATCTTGCACAGAAGAGCACACAAGAGGAAAAAGAATAGCTGGTAGAAAAACGATTTGCACTATCACATGCACGGTGGCAGTTAATAATCTCTCTTGATAAATTACCTGAGTCAAAACAGCCTAAAATGAGCAGGGAAATAAAAATCTGTAAATGGAGACTGTGAGAAGCAGACATTTGGAGAGTTTAGTGCTTAATTAACTTGTCCTGATGTGCCAGTTGAATGAAAATCCAATTATTGTCAGCTTTGTGTAGAGGACCCACAACCTCGCCAGACTTTCGCCAATGTTAATATAAATTGCAATGCATCTCTCAAATTATGTTACCTATCAATTAACCCACCCAATCATTACTTTGACTGGAGGTTTTCAATGCTTTGGAAACACATCATTACAATATGGCACTGATGTGTTTATGACCAACAGTTCTTCGGTTCATAAACACTGTTATGGTGATCATGAATCCTGTTGGCCTTTTGCTTGTCCTCTGTAAATAGGGGATACTGACCATGAGCCATAAACCATGTGCCACAACTCAGTTAAATAAACATGCCCTTTGCTTCAGTTAGGAAAAAACGATTAAAACAAGACAATCCAAAGGCAGCCCCCAGACCGCACACTGGTCCCTTTTGCATTTCTTACCAGTGGTACGTGAGTGAGGAATGAAGCATTGTCTTGTCGTGAATGGCTTGTAATTACAGTACCCTCACTTCTCAGCAGCCGTCCTCTGACAGCCCTCTAATGGATTCCGCACCGGTACTCCAGCAAACACCTGTCGGCCTCCTGATAGAGAGAGCACGGCCTGCCTCGTCCTTTTATATTTCAGTCATTATTTCATTACTCATGCTGTGCTTACATTCTGTCTTGCCTCAGGCACCCCCTAAGCACCCCACTACCATCACCACCCACAGACAAGCAAGCACAACACACGTATACACACTTTCTCCAATCTTTCAAGTAAAGTATGAGTGTGATAAATGAAACGGAGGTGGATGTTACTCAAGCCCAGATTGTAACCTATGCAAAGACAGGAGTTTAGGGGAAGAGTACAAGCAAATGAAGATGGAAATGAAGAAGATGAAAGAAGGGTAGAGGAATGTGAACAATGAAATAAGAAAAGGATGGTTTTAACCAAGGTGAGTCATGACAGAAAGATGAATGTATGTTTTTTTTTACTGCACCTGTGGACAAAGAGAACAGCTTTGGACTCAATAGACTGGATGTTAAATGACACTGATAGATGTACACCTTGTTATGCTTGATCTGGGTATTTTAAAGCATAAGCCTGTAGAGCAGGGGTCTGCAGCCTGAGGCTCCAGGGCTGCATGTGGCTCTTTAGAACTTCTCCAGTGGCTCCTGTGTAAATAACACATTTTATAAATCAAAATCAGCAAAATAAGCACTAAATCATAAACAAGAAGAATAAGTGAACTATGTAATGAAGACAAAACTGATGCAACTAATCTAGAAAATGAATAAAATAATCAAGAAGAAAAGTATAATAAATGGAATGATTAAAGATGGAAAAAAACAACTAAGAAAATGAACAAAACTAAGCAACATTATGGACAAAATTATGAAAAATTATAATACAAGATTAAGACAAATTGAAGCAAAATAATCAGGAAAATGAACAAAAATTCACAAAAATGAATAAAATAATTAAAAAAAGAAGAAAAACTAACAAAAAGTTAACCAAATAATTAACAAAATGAACAAAATAATCAAGGAAATTAGTTAAAAATTGAAAACACACAACAAAGACAAACAAAATGTATAAAAAGGAACAAAATAATGAACGAAAAAGAATAAATTAACCAAACTGGTGTTAACATCTTGCCAGCTAAAATGTATCACATCATGTAAAGGGTTTGAATATTTTTTTGTTGCTCTTGACTCTTTTTTGGCCCCTTCTTTTCAAAAATGGCTCTTTAGATTGTAAAGGTTGCCGACCCCAGCTCTAGAGACAAATTTTCAACTCATTCCATTTCTGCACATTCAGCAGGACTTTCACTGTTAAATCACATGCAATACATACTGTTTCACTGTTTACACGTTGTTAATATGCCACAAAGGGTATATGAATTTATGGCAGTTTAGTGGCACAAATGCCTGTGATGTGGTGAATGGGGTGGCTATGGCAGAACCATAAAACTCAGTTTTCACCCAGAAGACCAGGACATCATGCATTTTGAGTTTCATGTTTGTGTGTTCGTATGTAGCCTTCTCCCTGACTCTTGTTCCCTAAGTCCTAAGCAAGCAGTTCCATGCCTAAACTTAAAGGTACTGTCTGTGATGTTGGCAAACTAGCTAGTAGCTGATCGTTCGTAGCAATCTGCTCAAAATGTTTGGAAAGGTGACCTGGCAGTCAACACAGCTTACTACCTCATAGGTGGACGAGCTCACGCACTTACTTGCAGAGTTGAAAACAGTCATAGCAGTAGCTACTACAGAGGTAGAAACTGTAGATTTTCTAAGCACTGGATGACTGACGAAAGACAGCCTGGATTTCAGATTCCTTCAACGTCTGGTACAGGTAAGAAAAGAACAGACATAGTAGATTGACTGTGAAGCTGTAAGACATGTTGACTGGCAGGTCGCCTGCTAATTTGAAACATGTCTAAACAATATCTTGGCTACGGTTTACAGCAAAAACTTGGTATAGGTTTAGAAAATGGGTCTGATTTCGACTTAGGAAAAACAAGTTAGGAAATGAATAAAAAGAAAGGTAAAGAGAGAAAACTCACAACTAACCATCAACGACCCTTTGCCTCAACCACAGCCACCTCCTACTAAGGATTTTGTCCACTTTCGTATTATGCAGTGGCCTTTGTTATGAATTTCTAAAGTTAAAGGATTGATATGGACTCCGATGTATTCATGTCAAAAATTGCCAGTATCTCTACATACCCACAGCATTGAAAAATGATATCAAGAGGTAGTGAGAATGGATTCACTGGCCTGAATTGTCCAAGTCTCTTCTCTCTGCAGGGTCACATCCCCCATCCAGTGTTTAATGATAGAATCTGCTGATTTGTCACTAAAATGGTTAAAGGTGGCTTAATGTGTGTTTTTAGGTTGTCACCCATTTTCTCAAAGAAATATACATTTTCCTACTTATATTTTCCATCATATAGTATAAGCATATTCTGCATAAACACTAGAGTTAGCACTTATAGTTTGCTTCTACTTTAAAAATGGTGATATATCAATATATTTTTTAATCATACAGTGAAAGATTACAAGCAACATTCTACTTCTCTATCAGCATTTTATAATGAAACAACTCAAATATCACTGACTTGGCTATGCGATCATTTGCATTTGTCAGAGAGTGGTATGAAAATACAGAAAAAAAGCAGGCCATATCATGTCAGGATAAATGAAACTCATTACAGTATCTCTTGCCAGCAATATTAGTTTCCATAATGCAGTATAAGAAAGCTGGAGATGCTGACTGGTGTCCATGGCAACCAAAAAAAATATACAATCTAGATGAATACATAAACATTTACCATCTGTGAAGTGAAGATGTTCTCCCTTACACTGAAGGTAATGCAGTTAATTGTTTAGTCTGTTTTAGATTTAATTTGTTTTTTTCAGTATGAACTTTGTTAATGTCTTGACATGTTTCCTAGTTTGACAGTTAATTTCAACTTTAAAGCACTATCATAAGTGTAGGCTGTTGCTTTTAATATGACTACCTTTTAGTAACATATGTGCAAAGAGAAAAAATTGCAGAAATGTCACTTAACAGTACTAATTAAACAGATCTGCAGCAGAAGATGCCACTACATGTACAAAAACACATTTAAGTTCTGTGATTGTGGCAGTGCCATATTTTTTCACTTTTAATAGCTTCATTGCCTTAAGTTACCTCCAATATCACTAACTGCAATAATATCAGTGTTTTTGCAGTAAAAAATTGCTATTTCTGCGTAATATAACCAATGGGGTATTACCAGATGGGTAATATTAACATACTATAATTATGAACCAAACAATCAAGTAAATCAACAAAATAAAAAAAAAAAACTATGCAACAAAATGAGCGAAAATGATCAAAATAACCAAGTCAATTAAAAAAAATGTGCACAATAGACAACCAAATGGTGAAGATAATCCATTTAACAAAAGTGAGCAATATAAGTAACGAAATGAGCAAAAATGATGACAATTATTGAGTTAATGAACAAAAATGAACAGTTTGAATGCAATATATGATGTAATAAATTCTGCATTAGAAATTTGCTCACAATTTGAGTAGTGTTTCATGGGATACTCTTACTTTTATTCAAGTACTGATGCTTGTGAGTACTTCTCCTTTGACTTGATTCACTATAATTATAAATAAGTATATTTTTACTTAAGTGCTCTTTCTGTTTACGCTACACACCTGTGAACATAAATAAAATCAGATTTCAAACGTGGTTTGTTATATCTTTTACTCATTCTGCAGCATGGGACTCACTATTAATGAGCGCAGCTTTCTTTGTCTTGTGATGAGACATGACTTTTGGTGATGATATAACATCCTAATGTGTAATATTTGGATTACAAATGTGTTCTGAACATTTAGAGAACACAGTGTAATGACATTTCCGCCTTAGGTGCCATTTATGCATGTCTCTGGCAGCTGAGCAATTGGGGGTAATTTATTCTTGGCAGCGATTATTTGAAGAAAATATGGATGTCAGGTTGCTTCAAGGCACGTCACTGCTAGGATCATGTCATAGTTAACAGATCAAGCATTCGTACTCTGCATGTCTGTGCTAGAACATATTGTATCTTCAACATGATATGTCAGAAAAAAAGCTGATGCAACACTTCTGCATTAAGTTTGTGTCTGTGTCAAATAACATAAATCACGCACTGGAAGATTGAAATCAAAAAGTCATTACCATATTGATTTTTAGTCCATAAAGAGATGATTGATTGGAACAATAAGAAAACAAAACCATCACCCAGGAGATTAGTACTCCTATGGCCTCCGCGTGTAATTTTCATTGTGTTTCAACCAGGAATGATTTGGCAGTTTTTGTGCCATTTTTTGATTTATGACACTATTCTTCCAGTTCAGTCGGGCCAAACGAAGCCAAAGCTTTCAGAGTTTTTCACGATCACAAATGGTAAAAGAAGTGAAAGGCCAGTGGTGAAGCCATGTCTTCTACATTTATCTTGTTCAACAAAGGCAGAGATAGCAGTAGCATGATTCAAAGCACAAGATTAAAGGGTCATATGATCATTCTGCAGTTTTACAAAATCCTTTTAAAATGCACCATGTGATGAAGTAGGTTTTGTTTTCACTCATTCTACACAAACACAATATAATCCAACAGTAATAATATGTCATTAAGACAACTGATTAGAAATAGATTTTTATGAAGTATTGCTGCTTTTTTGTGCCATATTTTAAAATTGTATATATGGTACTGTAACAATCAAACTTATATTTGTACCTCTTATGTGTCTCTTAAGCAGGGTCTTGATAAAATAAACAGCATTTGATTTTTCCTTAGTTTTCTTAAAACATCTTTATAACAGTTTTCACTGTGACATCACAAATCATAAAAACCAAAACAACTTGTTTTTTCTGTCCATCTTGCTGTGTAGAAATACTAAACACATTCCTAATGTCATTTTCTTACACCACACAGTTTATATAAACTTCAAAACCTAATAAATAGTATGAGAACTATAAAGCACGATCTGATGCACCAACATAATATAGCACCTAGTGTAACACTACATATGAATCAAGGCCAAATTAAATATGGATTAAAATTAATCAAATCAAATAAACATTTAAAAAGGCTATTTTGAACCCCACCAGAGGAGCATTTATCCATCTCTCTTTCATCACTCTCTACACATTGCACGAGCTCCATTAACCACAGCTTGCAGGTACCATGTGTGTCAAGTGGGGGTCACAGGTGTTTCTCTGCTAGAGGTGGCAATGCAAAGAGCAGTGTGTGTGTGTGTGTGTGTGTGTGTATTTTGCAGGTATTGCTTGGCGTTGCCAGCGACAGCAGAGCAACTGTGTTTCATGCCAAGATCTGGAGCAAGGCTGTACACAGAGACTCTCTGGAGGAACATGTCTGCCTTCACTGTTTTAAACAAAGACACAGAGAAGGTTATACTGGGAGAAGAGAACATAAACTTGTTTACAACAATTTTAGCCTCATCCTTTCTGGCAGAGTCAGACACACACTTGGTTTATGTACTGTACATACACAGGCATGTGCGCACAGGTACATGGGTTTCTGAGTACACAATGCTGTTATGCATCTCCAAATGCTTTCTCATATTCCTACACAAAACACAATGCTAAAAACACTCAAACATATGCACTGACTTTGAAAGTATGCAGACCATGGCCTACTAGAAAGACATGTAATACATTCATTCTTCTTCTTCACTCTAGCTTTTCCTTTCCTTCACTTTGTTCTGCTCTCACCTCCAAGGCATAATCAGCGTCTCTAATCCATTCCCTTACATTAAATGCGGCTTCCTCCTTGTTTGGCCTCTAGCGCTCACTGCACTAGCTGTTGACAGCACCGTTGTTTTCCTCAGAAAACCTGCTCCCAGACACAGCATGGAGATGGAAAGGGAAGAGAGACAGATTCCTCTGGCACTTCTTGGGAGATATTCTGATTTTGTGTTCCCTTCTTAAAGAAGACAGGCTTCTTTTTCAGCTATTGTTTGGGGAGTGTCATTGAACAAAACAAGATCTGCTTACAACTTGGCTTTTGGACATATTTCTGGTGACAGATCAGAGGAGAGAGCTTTGTTTGGTTAATTAGCCTACCAAAAATTCTCAGAAAGTGTGACATAAAATGGCTAGGCAGCATTTGGCTGGAAATAATGTAAGCTTTTGCAACCATATAATACAATCTTTATAATAAACTCTTAAGTTTTTTTAACTACAGAGGGTATTGTGTTGAAATACATAATAGTGCTGATAGTACCCATAAAAAATCAACATATCTAAAAAATCAGCACGTCTGTATATGAACTAATGCATTTGATTTGTAAAACATCTCAATTCACCACTTTGCTGTTTTAAAATCTAAACCATTCAGATCTTGATAATGAAATAGTGTTGAGCTCGACATAGAACAATTTATATCAGAACATTTGTAGAAAAAAAAAAACACCGTTATTGCCTTTTATCAGCGGTGTTCAGTCCTCTGATCCAACTGAAGCCATTATATTATTACATTATTATTATTATTACCCTGTGTCTAATAAATACAGTACCTAATTATTATGGCACTGAAGCGTTTCTAATTAAAGACGCTCTATGGTGTCACTTTGAGCCACTTAACAAATTTAAAATAATTTTTTAATGGGCTAGAATATGTTAATATTGACAGTTTGTTTTTTTGCATGGAACAAGATGTGTAATTCTTTCCAGTGGTAACCAAAATGTAATGATTTAATAACATTTATTGCCACACTTGATTTAACTTTGTTTTTTTCTGGTTACTTGGACATGTATGAACAATAAAAAGTTTGTAGCTGTATCCTATTACAAACTGAAAATGATCAAACCCATCTGTCCTTGTACCTCTTCATGTCTTGAATCTTCTTCAATTCTCAGCTTACGTGTGACAGTCCTTAAGGAGACTAGTTGGCTGCTTGGTCACACACAAATACATACATAATTTCATCAGATCAGCCACTATTTACTTGAATTACTTTTGAGAGAACTCTTGGCAGCCTACACATTTGAACAATTAAACAATGTGAACAAACTGCAGAAGGCATGCTATAGCTATTACAGCTCCCACAATTTTACACTCTTAAAATAGACCTGGTATTTCACTGCCTCGCTACTCACTTGAATAGTTTGTGTGTTCAAATGCTCTAATGGGAATGTGTTGAGGCTGTGTAAGAAACAGATGATACATTTTCTACTGCCTCTGCATACATTGTATATTTCACATGAGATTTCCTCCATAAAATACAGTATATTTCGACATACACTATTTCCACTTGGGATTGTAGCAAGGTTTTTGTTTACCAGAGAGGGAAAAAAGCCAACTAGACTACTGGTTCTTAACATTTTCAAATGTTGTTTCTCCAAGTATTATCACCATGAGTAGCACTGATTGATCATATTCTGTTCAGAGTTCACACAGGAAGGAAACTTATTCCTAATAAGAATATTATTTACTGTTGACTGTTCTCAGTTTCACTCATGTAACTAGAAAGCCCTCAGAGAGCACAGACCTCCATCAAGGCAGCTCATAGTGTAAACCTACATTATCATTTGAACCTATGCTCATTTCCCCCATAATTGCACCCAAAAGTAATATTCTTAAATTAATTTGACCCTCATTATTGTATTCTTTGACAAGGAAAACCTACTTAGCATGTGGATTCGCATACATACTGTATTATTATTACTTCAATAGTTATTCACCACAAATAACATTTCCATAATGGTAGTTTTCCTCTGGCTCTAGCGCTGTAAATTTTGAATATATGTCAAATCCATGAACTGTATCAACAGACTTTCCACTAAAATTTGGTGTCAGTTTCATGTCTGTAGCTTTATTTGCTACCTTACAGGAGCTATTTTTCCTTAGCTTCTCCACGTATAAGCATTCTGGATCACAAAACCCAGAATGTTGCCCATATCTGCATCAAACTTTGTGGTTTGCTGCAGTCTATTATCGTGTTATCCTATGTTTTCTGGTTAAATTTTCTGGGTGTTATTTGTGGCGTCCTAAGGACAAATGTTGAATTTGGCCCTATCTCACAATGGTGAAGAGTCGTTTAAAAATCTTCTGGGTCCAGATGAGGATTCAGATCACACCCACAATCTAATTGCTTGCTCCTCATCCCAAAATTTTATCCCAATCTGTTCATAACATTTTGAGTTACAGTGGGGACAACAAGTATTGGGAAATGTAAAAATGTGCAAGTTCACCCATTTAAAAAGATAAG
>JAQQAE010013210.1:0-12848 GCA_029823295.1 Pseudamia nigra | reverse complement strand
TTTTTTGTTATGTTGTTTTGTTGTATAAGTTACATTTGATGTCCTGCAATGGAATGCCATAGCCTGGAATAAATTGAATTGATAAATGTGCACAGTTTACATCTTGTTGATGTCTTTAACATCATTCCGCATTTTTAAGTTTTGTCTTCTGCACTGTTTTTGCATCTTTACATCATTTATGTCTTGTTTAATTTTTTTGTAATTTAGTGTGGTTTCCACTTGTTCCCCTCAGGACCAAATCCCAGGCCTTTTAAACATCAAGGCAATGACCTAACAATCACTGTACAGTAATGTTTATGAAAGAAAATTATAAAAAATGTTTGCGTGTCAGACCATTTTAACATTTTTAGCTTTTTTAGCGCTAGTGTGACAAAAACCTTTTCTTGTCCTTTTCATAGTCTGTCTTTAAATCTGCAGCGTCTCTGACTGGCTGCAGTGAATTGAAGGGAGCAAACAGCTCAGACTGTCCAGTGTCTGTGTGTTTCAACGGTCTGCAATTTCTCATCTTTGATCCATTCCCTTTGTGAAATCTTTACAAAATAGTCACAAAATGGCTGAAGTGTTTGGCATTTTCCATCTTGCTCCATGATTACCCAGAGTGCATTAGGTAACAAAGTACAAGCTATCATTTGCCGCCCACTGCTCTTCTTTTAGGGCAGTGAGTCAGAAAGTAAGCGAGGCTGACACTGGCAGAGCAGAGAGCTGTGCTTCTGAGCATCCACAGACTGAAATGGATCAAAATTTCAGCACATGTATAATTGTGGTTACAGCTCAAGCTGGATATTGACAAGAACGTGATCTTATGCATATCTTAGTAGATGGTCTGTGATTTATTGTGATTTGTAAGCACAGTAGTAGTAGTAGTAGTAGGTAAAAATATATAGACTTTTTCACAAAATGCATGTAGTTTCTTACGTATTACACGGAGGGAGTTTGCTTAGAAAATGACTATTAAAAATGCAGGTGTTAAAATAAAGAGTTTTTTTTGTTGATTTTATTATATAGTGCATTGTTACTCGATTTTATTTTCAGATTCTCTGTGTTTGGTGAGTATTTGATTTTGTCACGTTTTCTTAGGGCTGTGGCTCTGGATGATCTTCTAGTGCTTTTGAGCTAAAATTAGCAGAAAATGGTTTAATTCTTTTGAATTCAGACATTGCAGCATTACCAGGTGGCTAACAGCACAGTGCAGTATTTCCTGTCTTGGTCCAGCGAGTCTGGACTTTACAGCGCTGCGATCTTGGACGTGGCAGTCACAACGCACAATTGCCCTGCTGCAAAAGTTTTCATGTATTATGTTAACCATAGTTAAATGTAATAATGATAATAAAAGTGGGCAAAATCAGTGGATACAGTTTCATGTCCAGAGACCTATATCTGTAGAACTAATAACTTACATTTATGTATATTACATATTTATTAGGTTTTAGTAGGTACTTTAAAATGTAATAAGTGAAATTTCCCAAAAAAATGTTAATGGAAATGTGGTACAAAATGTGTCTGGTAACCCAGATACCCCAAAACATCATCATTTTTTTCATGTCACATGCAAAGTTGCATAACATGCGGTTCCTAATTAAAAATATAATTAAAATGGGAATCAGATGATTAATCACATATTAAACTATAATGACACAGTTGACGCTGACAATTTTACAGAAAAAAAAAGTTTAAAACCCAGGTAATTAAGGATAACTATTATTAAAATGTGTCACATCCACCAATCCTAACCTCAATGCGACATCGCAGACCTTATTGCACAGTGTTCTATATGTTGCTTATTCACACCACAATCAGGAACTGCCATAGTCGAAGATTTGACCAATCCAACCAGTCTGTGGAGTTCCAGGTCACGGCGTTGTCAGTCTATTGGTCTTGATGATTCATTCACTGAGTCACTGTCGTCAGGGTCGTCAGTGTTAAAATAAGTTGCTGTAAATAACCTGAGCAGTATCACTCTCCTGGCCTTTTGTCGCACCACAAAACAAGGCTCTAGTCTTTCCTTGGGTCCTGTGCTGTGTCTGTCATAGGACCAGAACACGGGGCGATCAGGTTTCTACTTCAGTCACTTGTAACACTCGGTTGTCTGTGAAGCTGGTCAATAAATCAGTAATTATTGTTATTATGATCTGACATACAGTATATACGTATTGTATTGTGATATTTAATGATGATGATATAAATAACATTTTTTTCTTTTATCACTACAATGTTTCATTCAATGTATTCAGATTTAATGTTGTGAGAAAAGATCTTCACTGGCTTTCAAGACATTATATCGAAATAAAAATATTTTAAATCACAAAATCAGAATGAAAGTGTGTTTGTCGTCTGGTGTGGGAGTAGTATGCTGCTCTTGTCTTTATTCATCTGTTTTCAGATTTTTCTTCTCTTTTACTTGTTTCCCTAATTCAAATTTTTGTGTTCTTTTGAATCTTTTGTCATTGTCAGATTTGGATTTTTTGTTTGTTTTTTGCTTCTGCACCATTTTCTTCTTTTTGCATCTTTTGTATAATCTTCAATCTTTTTTTGCTTTTTTACATCATTTTCATCTTCATGGCATTTTTGTCTTCTGCATTTTTTTGTACATTCTTTTACATTAACATCACATGTTAACGTTACTGTTCATGTTTTTGCATCTTGTACAGTGCCTTTATCTTTTTCATATTTAAAAGATCTTTTTGCTTTTTTTCTAAATACTTAAAACCACAGATAGCCGTCTGCTTTCTTCAACTTTGACCAAGAACCAAAAATCCACCATTAAACTTGAACAGAATAATAATCTGATATTGATTGTGATAAGTTTAAGTATTGACTAATATGACGATTCTATGGTGAGAACATTTTGAGCCATCTCACCTTGCTCTAGATGTCTTAGGTCTGTCAGCATGTGTGTTTGTGTCAGATAGATGGATAAGCTGACCACAAACACATTGACACAGAGCAAGAAGGGAAAAAATGTGTTTTCCCTTGTTGCTTTATTTGACAGGTTGTTGAACGGGTATCACTGTGGAATCATGTATCTTGTTTGGAAGAGGATGAGAAACACGTTCAGAAGAGAGCAGATTGCAGATGGTGCGTTTTCTGTATGTGTGTGAGCTCCAGGCATTTCTACCTGCAGCAAACTTTTCCTTCTGCTTCTCTGTGAAAAAATTCACTTGAACAAGACCGAAATGAGAGCATACAAGAGTAAGCGCTGTGGGTCCTTTGGTTACCCATTTGTTTACTTCATTAGTTTTTTGTTCATTTTTTTGATTACTTTTTTCATTTTTTCTTTTTAGTTTTCTCCATTTTTGTAGATTATGTTCTTTTTGTATATTTTGTTTAATCTTGTCAATTATATTGCTTATTGTTTTCATTATTTTTGTAATTGTTGTATACTGTAAAATTGGTTTTAATCCTGTGTCCATGGATGCGGCCCGTCTATTTTGCATGTCAACGTGATAGGTTGTAGAGGTCAACCGATTATTCTCCAGGCCGAATATTGGCACTGATATTTGGAATTTTGACATATATCAGTATCAGTGTTTTTTTTTTTTTTAATATATTTTTTTTAATCCGATGGGCTGATATCAAGGAATCAATTAAAAACTGGGTTATTTCGGCTCAGATGCGGCCGCCCCTTCCTCTCTCTCCTGCAACTTCTGTCTCCAGCATTGTACCACCCACGGCGCCATCTGATTGGTTAAGCAAGCTACAGTATGTGTAAGGGGTAGAGCCATTGAAGCAGAAGCTGTCCACATACACACACACAGCGGAGAGGTGAAGTTTTCTTGTGTGGAGAAGAACGCAGAAAACTCTCCTGAAATTGTAATAAACATCCCAGTGCTCTATATCTCACAACTACCGCTAACGTTACAGTGTGCAGCAGAATAACAGCGCGGAGTACACATTAGCGTCAGCTCTGCTAGCTCGTAGCACCTCCCGACATGTCTGTGAATTCCTTGAAAGAGGGCTGCTGATAATATAACATTAGTTGTCCGGTCTGGCTCTAAACGCTCAGCAGACTATAGATTAGCAATGGGGAGAATGTATGTAATATGGAGAATAGTGTGCGTTTTACGTGAAAGTCACATGGAAAACTACAGCTCGTGACTATTACAATAACTTGTGAGTCTGGGACCCATGCACTTCTGGAGCTATTTATTTTCTATTTGTTTGGTTAAATAAACATGCTTTAGGCATTTAAACAAAGTTCAGTGTTTGTATTAGTCAACATTTTTACGCCAATTTTTACACTTTTACTGCAAATGAATATCGACTCCAAATATCGGTTATCTGCCTCCTTAACTACTAATACAGTAATTGGTATCGGTCCTGAAAAACCCATATCGGTCGATCACTAATAGCTTGTCAATTGTTGCTTTTGATCACTTACAGTTATCCATGCCATCAGCTTTTGGGATTTGTGTTGATAGTGGGATAGATGCTGCTGTTTGTTGCCTGCAAAGGAGCAATAGATCAAAAGTGTCTGAGCTGATTTACTTGAAACTTGCCAGGGTTATAGACCTGCATCTTAGAACATTTGGAATCAATGGCACTATTACATTAAACAAGAAAAGGCATGGCAGCTCAAAAGTGTTGGGAGCAATTTAAATGAAATATACTTAGTTCAAACCAGTGATGGTTCTATCCTGTTCGCTTTTGGCATGGGTGGTGCTGCCGCTTCCTGATAAGTGACACGACAGCTTGGAACAAAGAAAGCCATAATAACTTTCTTGACTGTGTCTCAACCAATTTGCTTGAAATTTGCCGTGTTTATTGACCACTGTGATGCTTCCAGCCGAAGAAGTGGCACTACTGCTTTTGGGATAGGTGGCGCTACTGCTTTTGGGATACAGTAGGTGGTGCTACTGCTTGTTACTCGAGACGTTGAAAAACCACCCAAAAAATTCTGCTGTTTGGTGGTCGTCTTTTTCGGCAGTTACCTTGCAATCATGGGCAATCAAGCAACCTCAAGTTTCTGTCAATTTATTGATCAGTTAGGCTAAAAAAGGAGGTCAATCTTTTTACATTCAAAAAGTAAAATACATTAAAATATTAGAGTATATAACTTAATTTCCATTAAAAAATTGATATTAAGGCGGGATTTTTGTGACTCTAATGTTTCCTTATTTTCTGAACTGAGTGAAATATCTTGTATTGCTTTGCATCTTCTCTGCTGATGTGATGTTCCTTTGACAACATGTACCTTTACTGCACAGCAGATCTTTGACCACAGAGAAAGATGTTAGTGATGTGAATCTTTTACTTTATTAACGTATTGATGCCCCAAAGATTTTTTAAACATTTTTGTTGCAACAAAAGAATTTGTTAGAAAGTGCTGTGGAAATCAGCTTAATACATAGCATCTAATGTCCAAATGTAAAAATTACCACTACATGTGAGAACTAGACAACTTGATAGTTGTTACTGTGATGGCGTTATCAAAATAGATTTTCTCCTCTGGGCACTTTCATCCCTGCAACATCATTATCTGACAGCTACACGTGGACAACTCTATTTTCAGCTCATTCCCTCAGTAACACGTGAATCATGTTTGAATCCACATCTTCAGCTTAAAAAAGGTTGAAAATTAACAGGCTGCTGCTAAATTTGGACTTAAAAGATAGCTAGGCCATAGGATGGTCTAAATTGGCTGTCCTGTCCTCCACATGTAAAGATTTTATAAGGAAACGTGGGTAAGACATGGACAGTGTGAGATAATATAGGACATTTCTTACCCTGAAAATCTAAACCAAGGTTTATGTTTTTATACATTTGATCACATTTTTAATCAAGTATTGCTTTCACCCTGCAATTTTGGTCTGAGCTAAACAACTTTGCATGATATGCCTAAATTTTACCATCTTCATCTAGGTTCTTCTGCATTTTCCTGTTCTTTGATTGGGTTGTTTATGCATGTGTTGGACAGTGGGTTTTTGTTAAGAAAGATTATGTAATTGCTGTTATGTCAAAATATTCTTGCATTTGTTTTCACTCTGATATCTTTGTGTAGCTGTCGCTGGTCTGAAGTAGAGTGGGACAATAAAACAATAAATATTGCAGAGGGGAGATTATTAGGATGGGCATGTGAAGTAAAAATAATGATTGATAGTTCCTCAGAACTAATTAATCCATAAGCCATTGAAATATTGACTGAGATTGAAATGTTTATCATGATAACATTTTAGCCATATTGCTCTACGCTAGTTTAAATCTGCTTTGTTCAAACAGGCTGTTTGGTCAGCACCGTGATCTGGGAAGCAGTGTCACCCCTCTGTTTTCTGATCAAACTGAAAAATCAAAAAATCTGTGCAGTACACCCAAAAAGATTTATTGGTCACATGTTAGAAAAAACTTTGTTCATGTACAAGACTTGTACAAAACGAGCATCACACAAAATGAAATGTGACATACAGAGTCATGTGTTGTGACACCTGTCTGAAGAAATAGCATGTAGCTGTAACTGATGAGGTATGTTTGCAGTTGAGTGATGACAAGTAGGAGATGGAGTCATGACATGTCGGTACAGGCTCTGAATGCTGCTGGTCCACATCGCACATGAAAAACATCATACAGTACCTGCTTTGTGCTGCATTGCACAATGACTGCAGTTCCTTTAAACTTGCTGTTGTGTTACTGTTCTATTCAAGTCAAACTAATCCATTACATTTCTGCAACTTCATGCCCCATAACGCATATCTGTTTGTGTCTCCTCCAGGGGTGTCATCCCGTGTCCCGGAGATCATGGCAGCAGGCACACACTCCCCCGGAGGCCCCAATGGCATAATCCGGAGTCAGTCCTTTGCTGGCTTCAGCACATTACAGGAGCGGCGTTCGAGGTAAGCAAAGGCCTTATGATTTGTTTCCTCCACTGTCCATTGATGTTTCAGAGCATGAGTCCGATTGCCACTCCCCCTCCCCATTCCCTAGCTGCTCTTCACTCACAGGCCCCTTTTACATCGACAGGGAACTGGCACAGTTCTGGTTTGCTAACCTAATTCCGAGCATTCACTTGGTTTGGAACCTGGAACCTTTGTTCCCAGCTTGGCCAGAGAATAGTTTGCTGAAGTGCAAACCATTATGACATAAGTAAATGTGAACATACACGTCCACGCAATGCATCGTAAACAGAACAGCAGCATGGAGGAATCCACACAACCCGCTACAGTGCAGTCAACATATCAGTTGTCTGGCAGGCAGGGTTTTTCTTTGACTTCTTGTTGTTACAGCATCCAAGCATGTTCTTGGAAATGCACAAACACCTGTAATAACCCTTCCTTATGACACATCAGTGATGTAATAGTAATTAATCTCAAAACTGGTGCAAAAATGCGGGGCTGCTCATTAGATGGCACCAAGGTTTCAGGGAACCTGAACAGCACTGGTTTGAGAACCACACTTCATTTGGTGTAAAAGGGGTCACACTTGTCCTTTAAGTGCACTAAGGCCATACTCACTCTAGGGCCACTTGGCCCAAGCTACGACAAAGCACACCACGACAAACTCTCATATAAAGTATGTATCTCACACCCCTACCTGCACATTTATTCATTATTATTATTTGAAAAGGAAGTTATGTTAATTATCTGAAACGGAATGAAACGTGTCCGACCCGGCCCGACGCAGCCAGCCCGTATCCGACCCGGCCCGGCAGTGCAAATTAATCTGTATCACTCACTCTAAATTGATCTAGGTCACAAACTTTACAGACAGAAAAGAATTAAGGTATTTAATAACTGATGAGTTGCAACAGGTAGACAGGTTCAAGAAATGTAAAATGAATTTGTAAGGCGATAGGCTTGTATTTCGATAGAAATTGAAGGTGGAGATGTGAGACACTGATGATGATCAAAACAGAAAAGGGCTTTATGCCTCCTCCTTGACTCATTATCTTAACACTTCTCATTCTGTCATCACAAGACAAAGCTTCTTACACCTTTCAGAAATGTCTCATACATTCTGGATTGATGACTGGGTTTTATTTCCTGAACTTGTTTGAAGCCCCCCTTTTCTCTCTGCTCAGACAGTGAAGTGGTTGGAATGACTCGATTGTATGTGGTCAACAGACAGCAGTTGACAAGTTACAATTCTGATGAGTGAGGTGGAAAAGCTGTTGAAATGTGGTTTCTGAAGCTTGTTCCTGAACAAGGAAATGCCATGTGCATGACGTGTGTTATGTCTTTGTTTGTAAACACACTGTTTGCATGTAGAGCTGGAGAATACAGGCAAAGATGGTTCCATAATTTTAAAAAAATCACGTAATCCAATATCAATAAATATTAGAACAAATGTCAGATAATTATTTTCTTCAAGTTTAAAGGCTAACTTTTAGTCCTGACTGACAGTTGTAGAAACCAAGCAGTTGTTTGTGAACTTAAACTATTCATGAAAGATGCACCGAGACAAAAACAATCTAAAAGTTATAACAAGATGACAACGAAAGTAACTTAACTGCAATTTAAATTACTCAAAAAGATGATGGTGACATAATGCAAAAAGTCATAGTTGAAGCAACAATATGAAAAAAAAAAAAAGAATGATGACAATGAGGTAAACGATTCAAAATCAAAAAAGTGACAGAAACCGAGACAGAGACGCAACACATTTGAAGATGAAAATGACATCAAAGACAACTGAAAAGGTAAATATTAGGGCTGTCAAATGATTAAAATTTTTAATCTAATTAATTACAGGGCAACTGGATTAACTTGAATTCATCACAATTAATACTCATTCATTGTTTTTCATTTTGTGGGAGCAAAAACACTCATGACAGAAGGTGATATATACACTTTACATGTGTTTATTTAAACTAAACAGTGGTAGCAAGATCTTTTAAATAGTTAGTGTTGCTCACTGAAGTCCAGTGTCTCCTGTCAGGACGACTTTCTTTATTTTCTTTTCAGTTTCATAGAGCCCGTGGATTTTCGTCATTATGGTGCTTCTTGATGGTGCTTTGTACAAAACCTCTTGAGATGCAATTTGCAAAACCTTCATAAAGCCTGTGTCCTCAGTGATATTAATTGGTCTGCTGTTTTTTGCAATCCACTGTGTCAGTCAGTTTGTCAGAGGTCGACTTACTGAGGCCTCTAATAAGTGATCTAGTCCATCTTTAAGTTTTTGCTCCATTATTAAGATATTACGACAAATAACCCGACAAATCACTGCCATGCTGGGGTTTGATTTCATATAGCCATAATAACTAGTTGTCCGGTGGGGTCGGACCGAGTCGGACCTTTTGTATCTTCTGTTTTTTCAATATGGACATACTGTATTTTCCGGGTGATATGTCGCCCTGGTATGTTAGTCGCACGAGCCAAAAACTGCGTAATGAAGAAGAAAAAAACGTGTATTAGTCGCTCTGCAGAACAGGTCACGTGTTCGGGGCTGAGGCGCACCGCTGCAGGTGCACGCTTGAGCTACGCTGCGGCTCGTCTCCTCTAGCGGCTGTCAGTGTGACAAATTTATTCCAAATAGAAGTCGCTCCGATGTATCTGGTCCCCTCGCCAGACTATGCAAAAACCCGCAACTTTTAATCAGGAAATATGGTAGTTTTCCCTGAGATATCCACAACTGCAGTTGTGGATAAGTGTTTACACTAACAACAGCATAATATGACTTTGTTTAACACTGCTTGGTGAAGTTTTAGCATCAGTAGGCTATCAGTTAGTTAGCTTTCCCTATGCTCCGCTGGCACCGCCGCCATTCATCTAAATATGGTTGCATCGTATTTTTGGCTCCAAAATGTCATCCAAGATGACAGTAATATTTATAATATACACAGTCTGTGGCACAGCCTCTCCTCAAAAAGTTGAGCCATTTCTCTTCACCTTCCGTTGTTTATGGTGCGTTCTGTTCTTTTTCTTCTTCTGTTCAACAGTGCCCCAACAATTTTGGGTGGCACTCCGCATGCATTAATTGCGTTAACATTTTTTAATCAAATTGATCATGCAAATAAATTAATCTGGATTAATGCATTGATTTTGACAGCCCTAGTAAATGCACAATTCAAAAGGGCAAAAAGTGATGCAGTAAAAGACAAAATTCCAACAGATGCAACAAGATGACAACGAAATAAAAGGTAAATAACAGTGAATATTCAATAACATAAAGGACACTTAGATGCTTAGATGATGCAACAAGACAAACCATGTAAAAGATAAACCGTGTGAAAGAAGTAAAACATGAAAATATAACTGGTAATCCACAGAAAGATGGAATAAAATGAAAATGACATGAAAAATGCAACACTAAATCTAAATCAGAGATGCAACATCCTGTAGATGCAACAAAAAAAACAAAACCATGCGAAATCCACTCCTGTATTTTTTTTTTATTTAACTGTGAAAGCATGTGTACACTTAATTCTTATATAACAAGATCAAAACACTAAACTTTTGTGAATAACTTAGCTGGCATTGTAAAGAAAATTAACCCAAAAAGCATATCACAATAAATACAGTCCTTACAATATGAAAATGTATCACCCAGTAAATATACCCAGTGTAGAACTGTGTTTGTGTGTATCCCTATATGTGTGTTGCTGCCGAGAGACCCTCGTTTACTCCAGCCTGTGACCCCAAGTGTGCACCGCGCTCTCACTCACTGCTGCCCTACATTTGTGGCACATTAACATACAACATGTGCTACTACATTCTGTGGCAAGACACAAGAAGTGTCCCATTCCAACATGTCACGTATTGGAATCGGTTGGCACCATGTTGCAGAGATGATTCCTGGATTGTTTCATTAATGCTTCAGGAATTTTGTCAGTGATAAACATGAAATGGTTTTAAAAACTGAAATGTGCATGAAGGAGAGGATCAAAGATTACTTGGATGGTGAAATGGAAGGATGTAGTGAGAGAAAACATGAAAATGGTGCCAATAAAAATTCAAACAGTAGCCTGGGGTGTGCAATTTAGTGAGGGAATTTTTCTGAAACAAATGAAAAAAAGTCAATCCATATAATCTATATAAAATATTGTATATATTTATATTGCATGTACATTTGATTACCATTCTCAAAGTAATAAATTCTTACAAACCACAATTCCAGTGAAGTTGGGACATCAAGTAAAAAATAAAAAAAGAATGTAATCATTTGCAAATCCTTTTCAACCTCTGTTCAATTGAATACACTACAAACACACCATATTTAATGTTCACACTGATAAATGTATTTGTTTTATGGCGAATATTCACTCATTTTCAATTTGATGCCTGCAACATGTTCTAGAAGAGCTGGGACAGGGTCATGTTTACCAGTGTGTTACATGACCATTCCTTTTAACAACACTCAGTAAGTGTTTACGAACTGAGGACAATAATTGTTGCATTTTTATAGGTGGAATTTTATCCTGTCCTTGCTTGATGTATGACTTCAGTTGCTCAACAGTCGGGGTGTCAGCTGTGGTATTTTGCGCTTTACAATGCGCCACACATTTCCGATGGGAGACAGGTCCGCACTCTTTAACTGTGAGGCCACGCTGTTATAACACGTGGAGAATGTGTCTTGACATTGTCTTGCTAAAATAAGCAGGGACATTCCTGAAAATGACATTGCCTGGATGTGGCATGTGTCTCAAAACCTGCGTGTACCTTTTTAGCATTAATGTTGTCTTCACAGATGAACGTGTCCCATGCGGAGCACGAACGCACCCCCATACCATCACACATGCTGGCTTTTGAACTTTGCCATGAAATCAATATGAATTTTCCTCTTCAGCTGGGAAGACATGATGTCTATGATTTCCAAAAACAATTTGAAATGTGGACTCATCGAACCACAGCACACTTTGTGTCAGTCCATCTAAGATGAGCTCAGGCCCAGAAAAATTGGCAGCGTTTCTAGGTGTTCTTTATTTACATGGGGCTTTCTTTTGCATGGTAAAGTTTTAACTCGCACTTAATGATGTAGCAACAAACTGTGTTAACTGACAATGGTTTTCCGAACTGTTCCTGAGCCCACATGATGATATTATTTACAGAATGGTTACAGGCATTCAATGTTGGTTTTCAGCCTTTCCACTTACCTGCAGAAATTTTTCCAGATTCTCTGAATTTTTTGATAATATTATAGATTGTAGATAATGAAATCCCTAAATTCCTTGTAATTATGCATTGAGAAAATTCTTAAACTGTTGGCGTATTTGCTCACACAATTGTTCACAAAGTGGTGAACCTTGCCCCGTCTTTGCTTGTGAATGACTGAGCCATTTTGGGATGTTCCTTTTACACCAATCACAGCACTCGCCTGTTTCCAGTCAACCTGTTCACCTGTAGAATGTTCCAAACAGGGTTTTTTTTAGAATTCCTCAACTTTCCCAGTCTTTTGTTTACCCTGTACCAGCTCTTCTGGAATATGTAACAGGCATTAAATTCAAAATGAATGCACAAGCCAATAAAGTTGGCAAACATGCAACAAGATAAGAAATCAGGACGGGGGCAAACGGTTTACCACACCACTGTAGATTCCTGAAGGTGGCCCCCAAGAAAATTGCAATTAAAAATTTTCATGGTTCAACTTCATGTTGTGAGACTCCAAATCCACATGGCAGAGTTGCAGTGCACCCTGAAAATATTCACAGGGTTTCACTTTTTCCACAATTTTTTATGTTACAACCTGATTACAAAATGGATTAAATCCATTTTTCCCTCAAAATTTTACACACAACACCCCATAATAACAATGTGAAAAAGTTTTTTTGAAATTGCTGCAAATTAATAAAAAATAAAAACCTGAGAAATCACATGTACATAAGTATTCACAGCCTTTGCCGTGAATCTCAAAATTGAGCTCAGGTGCATCTGTTTCCACTGATCATCCTTGAGATGTTTCAGCAGCTTAATTGGATCCACCTG
>JAQQAE010013209.1:0-12848 GCA_029823295.1 Pseudamia nigra | reverse complement strand
TTACTTTTGTCAGATTCAAGTTATTTCTGTGACCATTGTGAGTTTTTCTGTCATTTACAGAGGGTACCAACAATTTTATCCACGACTGTAAATTTACAAAATACTAATAAAACCATGAATTTAATCAGTCTAATTATGCACGTTATCCCCTGTTAAACTTCCTTATATGCACATTAGTGATCACGTGCATCTGATCTAAATTTACAAACCAGTGCGACTCACATATTTAAACAGTTTCCCTGTGCACAAATGCACATGATAAAACCAAAACCAGGCAGCCGAACAGCAAGCCCAACCCTTTTCTGCCCAGAATGATGGGTTTTCTTTTTTTCTTGTGCGCCTTAAAAATAAAAACTCTTAAAATCTAAAAAGCCTTGTTGAGTAAAATATCAGATAATCACGAAGCACTGGGTGCTTTTAAAAATAACCACCGGGAACGTTTACATCCATAATATTCGGCTGAATTCTTAATTGGACTGAGTGGGTAATTGTAGTTGGGGACTGAATAAAACACACAGGTGGAAAATAAAATAAATATGTCTAAAAAACAGGCCAGATTGTTGGTTTTATTCCATAAAATAGTCTGTAATTAAAGTAATAAGTACAAGCAGAATGGTTTACTATGACGATGAGTTTAAAGAAATGGAAATACGAGGGTTTTTAAAGAGTGTAATTATTTAAAAGCATTGTTTCCCGTTTGGTTTGTGTGTTATTTGGTAGTTTTTTAGTTTTCTCGATTTAACTTGCAGGTCTTGATGGGAGATGATGATGATTGCACTAGTGGCGTTCAGACATATTACACCATTTAAGTTACTGTATTCGGGTTAGATTTTATTTATCATGTGAATTTGTTAATAGCGTTTTGTTTCATTCAAAAATACATATACTGACATTAAAAAGTGCTTTTTATTCATTGTTCTCTTCACAAGTATCCATTTAAGAATGATTTGAGCACCAACACCATTTTCAAAGTATCAATTTAACCATGTAGGCGCTAGCGTTTTTTAAGGAAATATTCATTTTTGCCCCCAAGAAGGCAAATGGTTGTCGCTGGATTATGTAACTTGCACTAAATATGAACTATAAACATATTTACACAGAAGATTTTTTTGTTTAGATTTTTTTTTAAATTTTGTCATCTTATCCTCAAAATATATGAACCAGAAAATCACACCACTCCTGGAATCTGGACTGAGGTTTTATTTGTGTTCCTGGAACCTTGGTTCCAGCTAGTGAACCAGCCTGCTTTTACACAGGCAATGTGCTGCATGGGTGTATATGTCCACACCCATTCATGTCGTCATGGTTTGCACGTTGGGAACCTACGATTCTCTGGTTCAGAACCGGGAACTAAAAGCCAGAGAATAGTTCGGAAAATAATTGTCCTAATGTCCCTGTTGTTAATGAGGGACATATCCTCAACCAAGGTTCCCCGTTCTGAACCAAGTTTTTTGGTGTAAACGCTCAGAACTAGGTTTGTGAACAAGGGGCTTTCACACCGGCAGGGCTCCGTGCCAGTTCCGGAACCTTATTTTGAATTGGCTGGTACATTCACACCACAAAAAAACAGGTTTGGAACTTGGAATTTTGGCTCCCAGCTGGAACCAAAAAAACTTGTTTCTCACCTGGGAACCAAAGTAGGCGTGTCATTTCATTGATGGAGGTTTTCACTTCAATACACTGAGAAATAATAAACAAACTAAAATATACTTTAATATTAATGAGACTACAATAACAAAGATGTCCAAAACTAATACTCTATGTGAAAGTAAGGCACCATATTATAGTCTGTTCACTGTGCTCCACCCACCATTAATCACATGTCCCTGATTAAAATAATTGAACTCTAAGCCTGTGTAAAAGCAGGCTGGTTCACTACATGGAACCAAAGTTCCAGAGAACGTGAACAGCTTTGGTTCCAGAACCACAGTTCACTGGGTGTGAAAGCTCTATCTGTGGATATATAGTCTGTATCTTTCAGTTTTGTTTTTAGTTGCGACTTTGGTGCTGAAAAGGTTAACACTGACATTGCAAAAACTCCAGCCCTAACACTCATCCCTACTTGTGCCTTTACCTTGGTATTTGGATCACTACATGGCTCAGTGAACTCTCCAGTATTTCCACACATGTAGCCTGTGTTTACTTTCCATATTACCCATTCATGAACATCTCCATCTCCGCGTTATCTGCTTCAAATAGGCGGTGATTATTATCCTCCTCTTTTCAAACAGGAAGCTGTCATCCTGCTGAGAGGAAATCCCGGCGGTGTTGGAGAAGTACCTGTTCTGTTTTGCAGAGTCTGACTTTACTCCCCACCAGGGACACCAGCACTCTGCCTTTGTAACCACGCAGCTCCAGCGAGCCGAGCCTGTTTGCGGAGGGGGCGGGGGGCTGCTTCGTGGAGCCGCAGGCGGGGGGGCGCGTGGCCATCTGAAGAGCTTCCATCCACTCCTGGCGTTCCCCTGTGAGAAGTGAAAGACAGGCACAGAGAAACAGAGTGATGCTTCACGTATGGGGAAACAAGTGTGTGACAGAAGAGATGGGGCACAAGACTACAGAGTTAATTCATCATGTCTGCCTCTATAGCATCTGATATGGAACCTTCTAACAGAAAAGTAAAGCTACAATTGGTGGAAATTAAGTTTGCCTCCAGAAAAAGCATATCTTACAACCCCAAAAAGTGCTAAGTCTAGTGTTAAAGATACAGATAGCTGCTTCTCCGAGATTTGAACACCTCCAGGGAGATGTTGCAAGGATTTACATTACACTGACTGAAAGACTGCATCTTATTATTAAAACATATAACTGTGAAAAAGCTTCCAATGAGCTGCAGGATGGGAGAGGAATGTGAAAGGATAAGGATGGATTTGGATGTTTCACCTGCTACTGTGCAGAACCGATTTAAAAGATACAGAAACAGGAGTGAGCTTGAAACCCTTGACCTGCAACAACCCAGATGATGCCAAATCAGTACCAAGAAGACTATATATCATTGGCTACATTCACATGCACACCGGTATTCCCCTTTTATTCTGAATTTTGACAGATGTCAAATGATGGAGGTGTGTACACAGCATGTTCAGAAAATGCATCTCATTTGTAGGTTCTGATCAGCTGTTGAGACAAAGATCCTCTCTGGTACTGATGGACACTCTGAATTAAAGTCTAACAGCCACAAACACTAGTTCAAACTTCACTGTGCCTAATTTTGTAAAACTAGTTATTCTTAGCACATAAATACCATGTATGAGGAAATGAATTATCTGTTGTTTTCTAAAGTATCTCAGCTAAAATGGCACCAACATATGATTTCCATCCTTCCATCATTTTCCGCTTATCTTAGTCAGGGTTGTGGGGGCAGCAGCCTAAGCAGAGAAGCCCAGACTTCCCTCTCCCCAGCCACCTACTCCAGCGGGTCCCCAGGTGTTCCAAGGCCCACCGAGAGACATAGGCCCTCCAGCGTGTCCTGGGTCTGCCCCAGGAACTCCTCCCACTTGGAGCTAGTTTTGGCAACCGGGGATTGGACCACCTGAGCCCCTACCTTCAGCTGCCACCCAAACCACACAGCACCGGACCCTTACAACCCTTCCTGCAGGTGGTGGGCCCACAGGAAGATGTAGTCATAAGGGTCTTCTGATTCAGTTTCAGTCTGACCTGACCAATTTGTCTTGGGAGACCCTACCTGGGGCGAATTGCCCCCAACAACATAGCTCCTAGGATCACTCAGACACGCAAACCCCTCCACCACGATATTGTGGTGTGATGACCCCGCTTACTCCAGACGCTGTGTCCCTCAGTTTAGTCTTTTGCAGGCGGAGTCTCATCAGCCACACCTGGGCCTCTGTGTGCTGCAGTGTCAGAGCATCTGGTCGTTACCTGCTCTCTTTCTCTCTCAACCTGATTGTCACATGAGCTAATACTTCTAGAATGTACCGCCATAAGGGCATCATGCTCACCCATCCAGTCACTGTTTTGGGCCGATATGAGCCAACATTCATTTCAGAGTTTGGCTGCTTCGATAACCCACTTTAGTTTACAGAGAACAGAGGAAGCTAACTGCACCAGACTCATTACACTTAAATAAATCAATAAAAATCCAGTGCACATGCACGCTTTTATGTCGACGCAAGTGCTTTTTGCGTTACTGGGCTGTAAAGGAACTAAATGTATACATAGGACATAATAAATAATAATTATGGAAAGTATATAGAGGTTAGTAAGAATGAGATGAATTCATGCTAGGAGAACAACTCCATTACAGCGTTTTCCCATGTGTATTGACAGTGTTGTCTAATGAGGTTTAAACTGGTCACAGCCAATTACGCTGTTAGCGTGGATGTTTCCAAAAGACAAAGAAGATGCATGTTCCCTCAATACAGTAGATATCCTAAATCTGTGGTTTCTTTATTTGTCTGTGTGTTTATTTATGTATGTTTTATCATGTGTTGTTGGCTTTTTGTATCAATTTTATTTCAGGGTTAGTTATGAGGTGATAAAATGTACTTGAGAGGCTGAGGGACAAACCTACTCCTACTCATGAGCTGTAAACTGTTTTATTTTCATGGTTTTAATTTGATGCTTTATGGTTCCAATTTACATGTAGAACACAGAATCCAAATAGAATCTGTGCAATTAGAATGACTCCGGTAAAGATGTCGATGACCTTGTATTTTTAGAGAGAATTTCAATTTAAGTCTATGGGAGCCAGAGCTTTTAGGAACATCCCGATTCAGATGTGTGATCTACAGGTAAAAATGTTATCATTATAAATCGTTTAATACCATTCCATAGTGATAATCATGAGGGTCCATCCATCATCTTCCGCTTATCCTGGTCAGGATTCGCAGAGAAACCCAAACTTCCCTCTCCCCAGCCACCAGCCAGAGACATAGTCCATCCACTGTGTCCTGGGTCTGCCCCAGGGCCACCTCCCAGATGGAGCTAGTTTTGACAACCAGGGATTGGACCACCCAAGCCCCCGTCTTCAGCTGCCACCCAAACCACACAGTACCGGACCCTTATGACCATTCCTACAGGTGGTGGGCCCACAGGAAGGCATAGTCATAAAAGTCTTCTGAATTGCTCTTAGTCTGACCTGTTACCCAAAACCAATTTGCGTTGGGAGACACTACCAGGGGTGAATCGCCCCTGACAGAATAGCTCCTAGGATCACTCAGGCACACAAACCCCTCTAACATGATAAGGTGGCGATTCATGGGCCATCATGAGGGTAAATGTCAAAACTAAGTGACAGTTAGATGTGGTTTTAAAACTATTTGCATGAAAAATGAAAAATTAGTCAGGATTAGTCACTGCCTCTAAGGACTACATTACCAATGAGGCCAAGCCTTAAAATGGAAACTGAATTTGTTAAGATGAAAATGAACAAAAAATGTTTAAAAAACATACAAACTGCTGAAGAAACTAAAGAAAACCTAACAAATTAGATAAGAAACTGGACCAAAATGGACAAAATATCCCCTCCGTGAATTACCACCTTATTATGGTGGAGGGGTTTGCGTGCCTAAGTGATCCTAGGAGCTACAGTATGTTGTCGGTGGCAATTCGCCCCTGGTAGAGTCTCCCAAGGCAAATTGGTCCTAGGTGACAGGTCAGACGAAGAGCGATTCAGAAGATTTGTATGTCTATGCCTTCATGTGAGCCCACCACCTGCAGGAAATGTCATAAGAGTCCGGTGCTCTGTGGTTTGGGTAGCAGCTGAAGGCGGGGTCCTGGGTGGTGCAATCGCTGGTTGCCAAAAACTAGCTCCAATTGGGCGAGGCCCTGGGGCAGACCGAGGACATGCTGGAGGAACACATCTCTCGACTGGCCTGGGAAAGCCTGGGGATCCCCCTTGTGGCGCTGGAGGAGGTGGCTGAGTTGAGGGAAGTCTGGGCTTCTCCGTTTAGGCTGCTGCCCCCGCAACCCTGACAGGGCTAAGCAAATTATGGCTGGATGAACAAAATATAGTAGAATATAAACAAAATATGAAATAAGTTGAAAAAAAAAAACTGACAAATTAGTTAAAGTGCATTGAAATTGACAAATAAGCAAGAAAATTGGACCTAAAAGTTTAAATAGTTACTTGGGGACACATGCATCTTCTGCTAACATCAAAAGATGTGCATTTTATCATCTGTGCATTTCATTTTTGGTACATTCCTGTTGTTTCTGTACATTTCTTTTCCTATTTTCCTGTTTGCTTCCACACTGAGTATAAAGTCATTTTGGTGGAGCCGGCTGCAGGCGGCACGAGGCTGCGCACACAAACAAACACAAACAAAAGAACGGTGCGGAACATATGCGAGGCACGTCAGGTGGGAACTCATGGGCCTCAACGCTGCCACCGTCTCCTCTCAAGTTCCTCTCAGTCCTCCCACCATTTTCCATGACTCTGCCGCGATGACTGACAGCCCGGGCGAGGAGGAGGAGGAGAGCGAGGACGGCCTTGAATAAATGAAGAGGCAAATAAGTGAGTGCGGCGCAGGTAATGGGAGTCAGAAAGCAGGGTGAGAACGCAGCCGTAAGACCTGGTGATGTGAAGAGCGGTCAATTATTGAGCAGGTGATTCATTATTGATATGAGCTCTTTGTGGATTCATAGGGACGTGGAGAGTTCGTCAGACGCAAGATACACAGATTTGGAATTTTAGGGTCAGATTCAGACGCAGCAGGACGAGGAAGCTGCTGGACGATTCAGACATCTGTGGGCACTCCTTCTGGGTCTCCAACACTTATGTCTGTGCTTCTGTTGAAATGTTAATGTGTCAATTGGCCCAGACCCTAAATAAGTTTGTGAGTGGACAAAATAATCAAGAAAATGGAAAAAAATGGCCAAGAAAATGAAGAAAATTAACATGATGTACAAATATGATCCAGAAAAATTATCAAAACTTAGCAATAAATGAAATTTAAAAACCCACAGACTGAACAGATGTGTGAAAAATGAACAAAACAATTCAAACACTGAACAGAAATTAACAAAATAAGCAGGATAAAATTAAAATATTCAAATCAATCAAGAAAATGATCAAAAAGGATCAAATAAGCAATAAAATAAAACATAAAAAACACAAAAAGCAAATGAAAAAAATAAAAGTGATAAACTTAAACATTAACAAATATAAAATAATCAAAAAAACACTGATGAAAAAAATGAACAGCTTCTTTTATTGAGAAAAGAATTACAAGAAAACAAACATAAACAAAAAATGAACAAAATGTAAAAATAAAATGAAATGAACTCAATGAGTAACAAAATGACCATCAAAATGAACAAAACTATTCAAGAAAATTAGCAAAACATAAGAAAATAATCAGAAAATTAACAAAATTAACAATAACATGCAAAAACACAACATAACCATCTGAAAAATGAACTAAAATGGTCAAAAATGTTCCAGAAAATGAACAAAATATGCAAGAAAACCCCAAAAAAGAAAAAGTTTGCCACAAAATGAATAAAATTTAACAAAAAAAGCAACAAAATAATCAAGAAAATGAACAAAATGAATGTAAAGAGCAATAAACAGAAATGAATTCAACCAAAAATGAACAAACTAAATTAAACCAAACTAGAAAACACATTGAACAAAATAAGCAACAAAATTTAAAACACGTACATAAAACATAATCGGCAGAAAAATGGACAAAGAGAATCTAAAATGACAAAAACATTCATGACAGTAACAAAAAGACCAAAAGTAAGAAACACAATGAGTAAATAAAATAAGAATGAACAAAATGACCAGGAAAATTGACAAAAAAGATCAAAATATAAACACAATTGTGACAAAAATGAACAAAAATTGAAACAACTATTGAAGAACAGAAATGAAAAAGTGAAAATGATCCTGATCAAAAATGTATGTTATTTATGTAAAGCAGAGTAGTCAGACACCTAAACGTAAAGAAATAAGAAATACAATGGCATCTAAATTCATAAACGACTAGTAAAAGACAGAAGGAATTTATGATGTTTCATAAGGGACGAATGCACACCTCGACACCGACGGCAGCAGGGTCAAAGGGCGGTGTCGTGGAACTAATTAAAGTCAGGATGCGACAACGTCCGCCTGAAAATGACTGACAGGCCCCCGAGGACAATGAGGATGTTCAGGTCACCGCGAAACACGTCGAGTCTCCAAACGTGACGGAAAGGAAAATAAGTCCTCATATAACACCGGAATAAAACTACGGCGCTGCATCGTGAGCTTCTCCCAACTTTAGACACGTGCGACTGGATGAAAGGAGCCGTCGAGGTTCTGGAAACAACCTAAACCTGACTCGCATGAATTGATTTGACGGGGAAAAAAAAGGCGTCTTGTCGAGCGTTGCTGACAGCTGTGATTGACGTGGATTGAACAGAACACTGGAGAGAATTTGAGGAAACCATGGAAAGATACCACGGTTCCTCCTGATAAACACGAGTGATCAGCGGCTTTGAAGTAACAGAGTTTTTTTTTTTTTTCAGTTTCACAGGCTGTGAGTTAGACACGAGCTACATTCAGTGTTACTGTTCAAATGAACTGCACAAAACCTGGACCTGAAGAGTGTGGCCACACCTCCTAAAAGTGCCTAAAATCAACAGATACATAACGAGTATTACATCCCCTGCTGATTCTATACGTTTGCCAAAGCCAAAAATTGAGCTTGGGCACCATTCATTTAGCTCCGAAAAACCAACAGACTGCCATAGAAAGGACGGCCCCAATTCCAGAGAAGTAGATGCAAAGTGCCAACTTCAGTGGAAACCTGGGTTACGAGTTTAATTTGCTCCTGGATCAAGCTGGTAAAGTGGAAAACTCATGACCCGGGACCGGTTTTCCCATAAAAATACATGTAAAACCAATTAATCCGTTTCAAGACCCAAGAAATCTCCCATACACACACCTATACGTGCAGGTAGGGTATCTGGAAAAGAATGTTTATTTGTTATTATTATCTGAGAAGGAATCATTTATAATGATACATTGCCTTGCAGACAGACGGCTGCAGGTGAAGGAGGCATGATGGCGGAGGAGGAGGAGGAGGAGGGAAGCAGAGACTAAACGTAAAGTGCAAACTTAATCAAAGAAAGCCAGTCTCGTAGCTTCTCGGCCAGCTGACATCGGAGGAAGATGCAACACGTACTCTCTATCGTGAGGACTCGTGAACAATTTTACTCGCAACCCGATTTTTTTGGATGTGAGCCAGTACAACACTTTGCTCGAATTCCTCCTTGTAACCCAAGAAATTCTTAAGCCAATGCACTCATAGACCGGGGTGCCATTGCATTTCCAAACCTCAACGTGATGTTAGGATAAAGAGCTAAATCAGACAAGGAAAATTAAAAAGTTGCCTCCTGTTTTCATGCCATTTGTGAGGTTTCTCTTGATGCTTTTGGAGCAAATAATGCAGAATATTTTTAGTTGAGTCATCCAGGTAACAATGTTCACTATGGATCATATGATTTTTTTGATGAACTCCCTACTGTATCTAAACCACAGGCCTCTAGTTTGTCTTTCAGTGGCAAGAAAGGAAAAAAAAAAAGACATTTTCCATCATGAAGATCAATAAAGTATCACAAAAACAATTATTCTCTCTATTTTTAAACTGACATCTTTCAACAGCATAATTTGTTAACTTCCCTCTAACATGCCCTAATGTTTCCTCTGCGTCCATAACTAATAGTTCCATTGATTTTCACGACATGATTGGTGTGTCTGGAGCTTCCGGTGCATGAAAAGTACAATAACAGATGATTAAGGGCAGCAGAGATTTCACAAAGTACTGGTTTCTTTTAGCGTTTTTTCTTTATTTTTTATTTATCTTATTTTTAATCTTGTACTTGCACGTGTGCTCTATTATTATATTATATTTACTTTCTGTGTCAACACTGTAGCTGCTGTTACAAAGGAATTTCCCCAGTGTGGGATAAATAAAGTCTATCTGATCATTCTCTCATCAGATTCACCAGTTAGACTTTCCTTTTTGCCTGTGCCTCTGTGGCAGCGGTGGCCAAGAAGCTAGAGAAACGGGCCTGTGACTGGAGGGTCGCGAGTTAGAATCCCCGGACTGGCAGGAGATCTGGGTGGGGAAGGTGAAGACCCCCTTCTGTCCCCACCCTCATCATCACCACACTAAGGCAAGGCCCTCAACCCCCAAATGCTCCCTGGGCATCACAAGGGGATGTGTCAAATGCAAGGACAAAAGTTTGTGCATCTATATATATAGACAATAAAGTAATAAACTTAAACTTAACTCAACTGTGCTTTTCACTGTCAGTTCTCTTGTGCAGAGGAAGGGTGGCTACAGAGTCAATGGTCTTATCAGTACTACTACAACTACCGTAAGAATCCATGTTATGGCAAGAAATGGTTCTTTATTACTCTAAGAAATGAAGGACAGGTAGTCCCAAGTCTCAAGAATTTGAGACTTTTGCAGTGGACAAAACCACAAAATGCTATGAAGAAACTGTTTCTGGTGAGGACTGTCCCAGGAAATGAAGTCCAAGAGCTACCTCTTAGAATTAACAAATTATTCAGAGCACCTTAGATGTGAGCCCACAAAAATGCATCTCAGAGTTCAAGTAGCAGACATGTTTGAACATCCGTAGTTGAGGCGATTTGATGGCGACGATGCAACCTGTAGATCCATATTTGTCAAAATTTCAATGTCTCCAGTGGGGCCGAACGATTTTGGAAAATAATGTAACTTTTTCCTCAATAATGCGATTGTGATTTAATATTACAGTGAACCCTCGCGGTTCACCTTTCGTGGCTTCGCGGATTTTTTTTTTGGTGCAATTTTCATGTATTTTTTTTATACAGCTTATGAATGCGCATTGTGTTCTGTGTCCTGAGTGGCTAAAGGAGAACGCGCACATTGTGTTTTGCGTCCTGATTGGCTAAGGCCATTGTCAGTCATCTCCTCCGTGCTGTGTCTCCTGTGCTGTGCAGTGCAGAGCGCGTTCAGCTTCGCCGGACATGCGCCGGTGTTCGATCGCTGCCGGCATGACTCGGAAGTGCTGTATATTTGCGGGTTTTCTCTCTGACGGAGTGTCGACGAGGGCCTTCACTGGAGGGCGGCGCGGTGGCGGAGTGGCGCCGGCACGGGGGGGAGCTCGGGGGGGGGGGTCACTGTTGGGTCACTGTTGGCGGTTTCTTGTGTGTGCAGCTTCGTAGGTCAATTGTTAAAATTAAATTTGTTGTTTCTGGAGGCCATCGTAATTTTTTTCCAGGAAAGCATTTGTTTTTTTTTTGTTTCTCAAACAAACGTACTACTGAATCTACTTCATGAATTTCGACTATCATGGGTTATTTTTAGAACATAACCCCCGCGATAAACAAGGGTTCACTGCATAGGCTCTGCTAACGTTAAGATAAAGGCAAATGAAGTATGAACTAATATGAAAGGTGGTTTATTAACTACTTTAATTACAGTGGTAAAATCACTAAATAATTTGACATGCAGTCTTGTAAGCGTTCACCACAACAACACACACTGTCTCTCTCTGCTTACACACATTCATGCACCCACATATACGTCACGATACTAATTCACGTACCAATGGCAAGATGTAATCGGTGCCTAAAGCTCCAGAGTGTGGTCCATTCATTTAGCTGTGCTGCCGTCACCACATTCAGTGCATTGTCCGTTGTTATGCAGATGTAGTTTTCTGCCTGTACATTCCAGCTCGCAAGCCGCTCTCTGAAGCTGGCTGCAATGTTTTCCCCCATGTGGTCGTCCAGGAAGTAGGATGCTTGTAGGCCTCGAGCTTTGAGATTTAAATCTTAGTCAATGTTGTGCACCGTAAGACTCTGGTATGGCTTCACTGTACAGTTTGAGCACAGATCAGTTGTTGCAAAAAACCCTACTGTTTTCAGCTCCACTGCAACTCTCTGTCTGCATTTTTTTATAGCTCAGGTATGGCAACCTGGCTAAAATGTGTGCACACTGGCATTCTGTACCGCTTATCCATTGTGATTATCGAAGCCGTAAACCCAGGCTTGGTCACTATACTAGGGGCATCATATCTTTCGCTATGAACTCCGATATTGTCCGATTTATTTCCACGTGCCATTTCGAATTATGTTCATAAGGAGTAATACTTTCACACAGTTCAGTCAGTGATCCGTATCGACTGGTAGTGTGCTTACTTGAAGTTGAAGCACTGGTCGCTGGCATTTTAGCCAAGCAACTATTGGCTGTGTTTTTTTTAAGTGTTGATAAAAGTTCGTAGTGTTACGTCGTAGATAGCATCAGTAGCAAGGCGGGTTCTGCACAATACCAGACGTTGGGCAGCATCTTCTTTGTTTTATAGCCAAAATAAATCCACACATCTCATGTGCTGCCCCTCTTCTGCACTAAACTTTCTGCAGTGTCAGCTTCTGTCGACCCTGAGGCCATCGTGCAACAAGTTAAAGCGCAGCATTGACTCCTCTACCTGCCTGCTCTGCTTGCTTGGAAGTCACATGACCTGATCATGTGACCAGCGAAATCGCAGCCTTTGCAGTTAGAAAATCGCATTTTCTCATATCGCAATATTATCGCAAATGCAATTAATCTTTCAGCCCTAGTCTCCAGTAGTAATATACAGTGGATCTCAAAAAGGCTACACACCCCTGTTCAAATGCCAGGTTTTTGTCATGTAAGAAATTGACACCAAGATAAATAATTTCACAACTTCTTGCACCTTTAAGGTGACCTATAATCTGTGCAACGCAATTGAAAAACAAACTGAAACCTATAAAGGGGAAAAATAAAAACCAAAAAACTGAAAATAACCTGGGTGCATAACTATGCATACCCTTAAACCCGTGCTTCTCAAATAGTGGGGCGCGCCCCTGGCTCCGTCAAGGGGGGCGC
>JAQQAE010013208.1:0-12848 GCA_029823295.1 Pseudamia nigra | reverse complement strand
CTCATCAGACCACATGACCTTCTTCCATTGCTCCAGAGTCCAATCTTTTTGCTCCCTAGCAAATTGAAGCCTTTTTTTCCAGTTAGCCTCACTGATTAGTGGTTTTCTTGAGGCGACACAGTTGTTCAGGCACCAATCCATTGAGTTTCCTTCACATTGTGAGTGTGGAAATGCTCTCACTGTATTTGCTTAGTTACTGTACATGTAAATCCAGGGGGATTGAACACCAGAGACAAAGTTATTATCAGATCTTTATTGGATCCATTATCCAGCATTTTTTAAACATATTTCAAAATCATAATTTAGAAATGTGCTACTGTGGCTCTACTGCCCCCATTTCACCAAGAAATTTAATTAAGTAAGCGCCTCGACTGAGAAGAGACCATTCATCTAGGTGACTTAGACTCCCTCCAAATTCAATGCAAACACTGACAAATGTTCTGTATATCAGTTCAAAATGTTATAGTCTCCTTGATCACTAGCAATTATTATATTAACTCTGGAAAAATCATGTCGACCTTTAATGAACATTCTAATGTAGCTATTATGATCACCCTCACACACAGTCATGTGAAAAGTAATGTGCACCAAATTCAGTGAGTAAGGTTAATCAGAAAGTCCAATATTTACTCGTTTGATAATATTAACTGAAACCTACTGTCCCCAGCTGTTTGAAACCAAAAAATATGCAATATGACTGAGCTTATCTTTTAATATTCACATGTTAAGCATGGGATTATAAAAGTCCTGTATTCTTTGTAACACAAACTTATCTTATCATGTTCATTCTTTTATTCTTCCTTCCATCTGCCATCCGTAGTTCAGTGCCCACCCCTTCCTTTATGTTTGGCTGTTGGTCTGACCTGAGGTGTGTTTTGACCAATGTTTTCACTCTGCACAGATCCTACTGTGGTTGGTTTACTGAGGTGATTATGACTACCATGTGAGCTGCGGGATTCATGGCATGTCTGAAGGACATTTAAACCGTGACCTCCAGTTTTATATCTTATTTCACTTCCTACCTTCCAGACTCCCTCCCTGCTATGCAGCATATGAAAATGCAGCCACATGCAAATGACAATGGCTGCAGCTGAGTTTCAGCTGCCACATCCTCCACAGGACTGTAACAGTGTGAGGAGGAATGCCAGAAGGAAAGGAAAGACTTTCCCCTCCATCTATTTCTGATCCTGACAGCACATCCTTTATGTCTCCCCTGCTGTCAGTGGAAGGAGCCTCCTCTGCTGTTACGGAAATAGCTTTTTCTTCCACTGGTTTTGACAAGTGACCAGTTTTCTTTTCAAATGAAACAACACTGTTGAGTACTCATCACAGAGCAAGCTATAATAAAGGATGACAATTACATACTGTATAATCTCGAGAGAAAAGAGAGAAATTCTCTCTTCGTAGCCAGATTGGGCCTGAAGCGCCCTGCTGATTTTACGTTAAAGAGGAGAATAAGTAGGCTACAGGAAGCAGAAATAGAGAAGGCAAAGCAGATAGAACATGAGGAGCAGAAACAAAACAGTGAGAAGGACTGGTGCTGGAGTGAGGAGAAGTACAGATGAGGGATACAGAGGCAGGCAGACAGAATAAGAAACCATGAAATGGGGACAGAAAACAGTGCTTGCTTAGAGAGATACATGGGGAAAAATGGAGAAAAGGCGAATATCTGCGGCACCCCAGCTGCGAAGCTTAAGGAGCTTACCCCTCCTGCCCATCACGGAGACTCCTCAAGAGCAGGCATTCAGTGCTGCTGAGCTACTGGTAAGGGGGAAGTGAGCAAGAGACGCAGGAGAGAGAAGTGTGGGTGGGGAATGGGGCTCAACATGAGAAAATGATGCAGATGATGAGGGATGAGATTTAGAAGGGGAAGAAGATTGGATTTATTTAAGCAGGAAAGATACAAATATGAGGTCAGGTCAAGTTAAAACCTGTTTTACCAAGTTGTTCTGATATGATGCTCAGCTTTAGGAAAATGTGTTTGTTATACCTACTGGCAGGGGCTATTGTTTTCAGTCCTGTGTATGTGTGGGTGTGTGTATGACCACTGAACAGTCATAGTTTTTGTTAAATTCAACCAATAATGGTATGTAGTTAGGGGCTGTGGAAATTTGGAAATGACAAGGTCAAACTTCAGTCCATGCTATTATAATTATAAACACAGGTTGGCCTTATCATAAAAATCACTCAGACCTGTACTTATCATTATACTCTTATAATTAAACTCTAATGGGATTTCATATCTGCTCTTTCATTTAGTCATTTAGTCAAGGTCATACCCTCATCATATGGGTAGTAAAACATGTTGGTGTGAGTGTTGTGCTATGAGTGTCCTGCTTGTTCATTTATTGTATTGAAACAGCAGCTACTGTTAATGGATTTCCTATTCATTAGAGGTGCAGAAAAATGCACCGGAATTCACACACTGTGAAACCTTGAAATATTCACACACCTACTTGTCATGCACTACAGAAGGAGTAATCTGCATACACTGCATCCACATTAAAGTGAAATCATTTTCACTTATAGAAAACAAAAAAACATCTTTCTTGATGACCTGACAACTCACAGCTCTTTACTGAAATAACAGACATTAAATGTAAATTTATTCACTGTTAGTGAGATGCTACATGATACTGTACATGTAGCAGTTGATGCTTCAGTAGTAGCTCAACAGACTGAGCAACAACGCATGGTGAAGGTGCACTTGAATCAAACAAAATAACATTAACACTTTTTTTCTTGTCAGTTAATATCACATGGTCAGCAATCACAGGTCAGGAAAATGATCTGATCAAGCTAATTAATTTGATTTTCAGCACTTAAATTGATCTTTATGAAGCAACACTTGATCAATGCCATATTTACTGCATGTGTTGTCATTAGGACTGGACAATGTGACCAAACATTTTAACATTTTTTTGCTAACACTTTACTTGAAGGGTACATTTTATATGTTTAAGTAATTCTGAACAATGCACAATTCATAATGATTTGATGAATCAATTAATCATGATTTGTCATGACACGGTCATTATGACACATGAAGAGTTGACTTATGTGATTCAAATAGTACGTTAAATGTCTGCATGTACTGTATCTTAAAAAGGCTTCATACTGTAGGTTTCTTAAATATTAGAATATGAAGAAAGAGAGACTGATCAAATGCATCCATCTGAAACAAACATTTCCATTCATGTATGAAGTAACTATGAATTCATATCCCTTAACTAATGATGAAATACCTGTGAATTATTTGCATAATGCAACAGAGGATTAATTGTTAGTTCATAGTGGGTACTTTTGAAGTGTTATGATAACTTATGTATTAATTCATGCATTAAATTATCATAAGTCATGCATTTGTTCAGCATTAGGTAAGCATATGAACTGTACCTCTCAAGTAAAGTGTTACCCTTTTGTTTCAGTGTTATTGGTGATTCCAGTGGTAGCTTACAGTATGTGTGTTCACATTGTGTATCTGAGTCCAAGTGAACATTTGAGAAGATCTCAACGAGCGGGATTTTCTTATATTTTGGCCATAACCCAATAACTCAAATGCCACTAATAACAAATGTGTAAAAAAAATAATTGATGGCGGTTTAGATAAAAAAAAGCAAACTTGCCACTGTAATGTTCTGCTAAAACACTTTTCTTATTCATTATTCTGTAATAATTAGTTTGGAATTTTACATGCTAATATAGTGAAAACTTCATTTTCACCAAAAAGTACTGAAGCAAGCACCTTTTATCAAATTCTGTTGGGTATTCGACACATGTATTACATAAATCATAAACAAACTGCTTGTGGGAGCATACAACAGTAGGGTGGTAAGTCTGCATTGTTATATATTTTTTTGTCTACACAGGCTCAAGAGAATACATTACTGAAAAATGCAGCAAATGACTAAAAAGCAGCACTTCCAGCACTGTCAGTGTGTGTTAGTTTCTAGTTTACATCACTCTATTTTCTAGTTTAAAAGAAATAAAGTACAATAGGCAGTGCCTTGAGAACATTCATTATAAATATATTTCAAACAAGCAGGTTGTTTTTTACAGTAAAGGTATCCAGATCAATCAGTCATCACAATTTTATAATTAAAAAGCAAAAACTTGATTAACCAAACCCAGATGTTTTACCCAGCCCTAGATTGTGTCACCATTTTCTTTGCTGATCTCCATTTTCCTTGTTTGTGCATCTGCTACAGGAAGTGTAAACCGACCAGGGCCGGTCCCTGCCTTCCTCAGGAGCCCTCCCGTCATCCCACCCCCGCTGGACATGAAGCCGTTCCTGCAGTTCCCTTTGGAGTCACCTCATCCAGCTGGAATCAGCCTCTTCCACAACTTTAACACAGTGAGTGGTCACAGATGGATCTACCTGCACACGATCCGCTGTCACAGTGTCTGGGGTTTGATAACATCTTATTTCACTTAAGTATGGATGCCGTTGGTATGCAGCTGTGGCTTGGAAGTTGCGCCTCCTGAGCAAAGACAACTGATAAAACGTTGAGGATTTATACTGTATAATCTAAAACGATAAGGTGGCAGCTGTTTACTTTTTATTCAGCAGAGTGAGTTTCAGCATAATTGAGAAAATGCCCAGCCGAGTGTTTACCGCAATAAAATGAGTTACAGCTAATCAATTGTATAAGATGCACGGGCTGTGTTCTCTGCAGTCAGCATTTTCTGTGGCTCCTTCTCATTTCCAGATTGGGTTTCATGTGAAGGTCAACGTGGCGACAAACACGGATACACATGCACCACAGACACACACAAACACCACACACAAATGTCCCCATTGAGCTCATATGCATGAGCTTCAGCAAAATGACCCTTCTGCAAGCTGATGATTCGTCGCTACCTCTGCTCATCAGACAAGCTCGTTCAGTTGCTGTTTTTAAGTCTCGTTTAAAAACACATTTCTATTCACAGGCCTATGACCCACAATGAGACACTGACAATGCTTTTTTTAGTCTGTTTCTTTTAACTGTTTCTTAGTTTAGCTGTTTAATTTCAATTTTTTAATTGTTTCTGTTTTTAATTCTTTTATTGTCTTGGTTTTATGTCGGACCTGCGTGTTGTCGTTTTATGTCTATTTTGAGTGTACAGCACTTTGGTCAGCCATTTGTTGTTTTTAAAGTGCTCTATAAATAAAGATGCTATGGTGTGGTACGGCATGGTGTGGTACGGTACGGTACGGTACGGTATGGTATGGTCCTGCTTCATCAAGGACCTGGTGTGCAGCCACTAATGTCAAAGCACCACAGTTCAAATCATCCTGCCTGTGCAATAAAACCTAAACAAGTCTCCTTGTTTAGGTCGAGACTGTAAAGCTGCAGCTCAGTCCGCTGGACAAGCATAAACAGAAAAGGAGACAATCAACAAAGATAAAATAATAAATTCCATATCGTACCATATTATTGTGTATCTTGCATTCAGCTCTGTAAAATGCTTTTATTCCACTGAACTGTTTAATTATAATATTTTCAGTGATGATCACTATGGCTGGGTGATAATATTAATTTACTTGTATATGTTTTTAAATCAAGATATTGTATTTATAACAATACAGTTTCCTTATGTGTTTAAGATTTATTTTGTTCATATTCTGAAACATTTCAGTATCTTTGCTGATTTACAAATTTTTACCCAGGGTATATTTGTTACTGAAGAAACACTTCTGAGTATTTCACCTGTAGATATTTGAAATGTTTAGTAAGTTGTTGTCATGTTCTAACCGTAAAGTAGAGTTTAAAACCAGTAACGACCACCTCTTACACTTTTCATCTTGTCTTGCTTATTTTATTTATTTAATGCCATGACCACCAGAAGTACTAAATTTAAACTAAATTAAGGCAACTTGCTTGGCTGAGCTGTGAGTCTAATACTGTACATTTGTCGTGAATTGCAGTTCTGTCAGTGTCCACTGGGGGCTGAATCCAAAAGTGACTTAATCACCATACAGTTCAATATTAAAATTATCAACTTATGTAAACATATTTACAGCCTGGTACGAACAATAGTTCTATTCTCTATATTTTATTTCCACATCTGTGAACACTGTAAAGGAAGTTAATTTTAATATAACTTGCTCTTTTAGATAATGTAGAGGTTGATATTTGTGCAGTTAAGGGTATGACTACTTTGACTGACACATTTGTCAATGTTTCATTCAGTCTCGACCACTGAGTCCATTTTTAGATCAGAGGGAGTAGGCTGTGGTGCCAGCACAGCCAGAGGCTCCTTCAAGCTTCCAAATGGCTGTTCAGAAAACATTTGGATGACGTTACAGATGTGTCTCACTGGGCAAGGACTGGGGCTGTGCAATCAATGCCGTTATATTTACTATTTTTGTTTACAAAAACATGCATTAAAGGGCACATACAACTACTAGAAATGTGTATCCTTAAACAGGGGTGTATTTCACGGATAGTATTTTTGTACTTGATTAGTGTATTTCAGTTTGTATGCCAGTAGACGAACAATAAAATATACATGTAACACTTTTTTGTCTTATTTTTTTCATTTTTTGGTATACAAAAAATATAACAAAAATATAAACAAAAATATAAACGCAACACTTTTGTTTTTGCTCCCATTTTTCACGAGCTCAACTCAAGAAGACTTTTTCTACAGTATGTACACAAAAGATCAATTTTTCTCAAATATTGTTCACAATTTTGTCTAAATCTGTGTCAGAGAGCACTTCTCCTTTGCTGAGATAATCCATCCACCTCACAGGTGTGACATATCAAGATGTTGATTAGACAGCATGATTATTACACAGGTGTGCCTTAGGCTGGACACAATAAAAGGACAATGAAGGAGGTACTGCAGTTGCTTTTGCAACCAGTGAGGATAATTAAATTGAAATAGAGGCATTTGTGTGGTAATTGTTGATACTGACTTATATGAAACATTTTTGATCATGCATCTCAGCTCTAATCACTAGAGATGTGCATGGTTTAGATTGCAGGGGTGTCCAATCATTTCCAAAAAGGGCTGAGACACTGCACCTTCTCTTTCTAACCAGTCTCTTCAGCAGGTGATTTCACTGAATTCCTTCCCACTGATTGCACTTCAGTAAAAACACCTGCTTTAATAAGTGGCTGGCAAGAAATCCTGCAGTGTCTCGGCCCTTTGTGGCAATCATTAGACACCCCTAGTTAGAGGTAATTGTTTAGTTTATTTAACAGAGAAAAGGTGCACTGTGCCGGATTGAGTTACTGTACACAGTACTGCAGTTCCCTTTCACAGTTCCATGTAGATTTAAAAAAAAATACATGTCTGCAACATACTAACTGCAATTCAAAACATGATACATGCATGTCTGAAAACATCACACCCCATCCCAACCCACACTTAGATTTTTCTGTTTTGAGATTTTAGGAGCTTGACATGTTTTTATATCAGTCAGGTTATCTAGAAGTAGACAGTATCACTACAATTATTACACATTTTTGTATGTACTGTAGGTTAGTTTTGAAGAAAAATATTAGTTCATAAGGTAAAAATCACTGCCATCTTATATATTTTTTTGGCAGTTTGATGTTCAGGTCAGTTAATGCAGGTAACTTCTGACATGCACAATATATTTTCAGTGTAAAATCAATTGAGGAATATTTGCTGCTCAGTTTTTTCCTGTTCCACACTACAGCTATTATATCAGCCTTTAAAATCCACTATTGGTCATTCATTCAAAAAACTCCAAACAAAGATTAATACCATATGCTCACCCAAAGTAAAGTTGCTTTAGAGGCTAAAAAGTCAGGAAAACAGACTCAACCAACAACAACACTTGACTGTTTGAAACATAGTCGCAGTATAGCCTTTTTTTTTACATGATTAAAAAGTTATTTAAATAATTCACAGTGGAGGACTATTGGATCAGTCTCATTTTCATTACAAATGGCCAGACAGTGAAATGTCAGGGGAGTGTTGTACTGCGGGTTTTACCTCTGTGAGTGGAGGTGTACACTGCACAGTCATGCATTGTGCGGACAGAGGGAGAGAACGAGCTCCTGTTGATTTGTGACACACCAGAGGAAAATAATTTCTGTGCTAGGCTGAAGTTTAATGCACATATTATTAGTCTCTGTCAGTCAGTCTTCACAGACAGAATGAAATGCATAAAAGTGTTCCAATTTTTCCATTATGTCAAAGGCATTTTTAAAATATTGATAGTCAGCAGTGGTCATTTTTTTATGTGATAATTGTCTCCCTGCTGACACTAAAGATCATTATTTCTAGTGTGTGCACATGGAGAAAACAACACATGCATGTAGTGTACAGTATGTTAAGTGGAACACAACATTTGATCATGAGTGTGTTATTAACATGTCGGGACTGCAGCAGGTGTATTTGCTCCTACTTCAATTGATGCAGTTCACATTAACTGAAATATTTAACATGATGAGTGGTGTGCAGAGTAAAAAGAAACAGTACTGAAGTAAAAGTATTGTTATTATATAATTATAATGGCTCAACATAGACATAAAAATTAAAATGCATTCAGAGAGTGCAGACCACCAGCAAGGCAGGTCGGGTTCTCTTGATAGTGAAAACCTACGTATTTATGCCCATTTCCCCCATAATGTTACTGCATCTGAATGTAATATTGTTACATTTATTTGACCCTTATTATTGGATTCTTTGACCATGAAAACCTACCATTAGTATTTGGAATATTATTAGTTCACTAGTCAATTAAGAAACAATTTGATTTTTTTTATTTAGCTCTGCAAATATTAAAGATACATAAAATCTGCTGGCACTGTACTGAATCAGCTAGGTTTCAGTTACAATCTGCAGTTAGTTGCATGTCTGTAGCTTCATTTCCTTTAAGCCCTGTAAATTTGAGCAAAATCTTGATCACCAGATTCAGAATATTGCTACATCCTTATACGTTCTACCATGCAACAAAATTCCTATAAGGATATTGTCTTGTATGTTTTTTATCAAGGCATTTTTTGTAAAGTTGCCAACAAAAAAATTTAATTGGCTGTATCTCATAATGATGAAGAATATTTTGAAAAATCCCTAGATATAGAATGTGATCTGGATCACGCCCAAAATCCAATCAATTGTTCCTTGTGTCAATTCTGAGGTATCCTGAAAATTTCAACAAAATCCATTAATAACTTTTTGAGTAATGTGGCTAACTAACAGACACACAAACAAATGCTGGTGAAAACATAACCTCATTGATGGTGGTCCCTTGTGGACCACTCTGGGTTGGGCCACCCCAAACAGGAACCCACAGGATGCCGACAGAGATTGGAATATCTTGTGCTCAGCTTTATTTTGAGTTCATTAATTTAATCCTGTACTTATTGATAGGGATGATGGTGATGATGATGAACATTATAATTATTGCCATAATTATCATTGTTACTGTTGTTATTATTATTACTATTGCTATGACTATTATTATTCATTTTCTTTTAGTGCGAATATGTTTCTGATGACTCAGAATACAATTTCTGTACATGGTATTCAAACACACACACACGCACGCACACACCCACACAAATTTATGGTAGTTGTATTTGCTTTGTCATTTCTTTTTTCTTTCTTTCTTTTTTCTGTTATTTATGAAATTTGGGTCACATTATGTTTACTTTGGAATGCAAACATTAAAAACCAAAAAATAATTATATAAATAAATAAATAAAGTGATAATAATAATAATAATAATGCATTGAATTTATATAGTGCTTTTCATGACACCCAAGTCACCCCAAAGTACTTACAACAAATCCAAATTCACAGTTTCAAACTACATCCATAGCCACAGTTTCTCTGCCAATCAACAAAAACAGCCTCTCCAACCAGCACCAAACATTCACATTCATACTGTACAAGACAAAGTAGGTGAAGTGTCTTGCCTGAGGACACAAGAACACCATGATCAAACAATTTCTTCTGGATTAATAAAGTATTTCTGATTCTGATTCTGAGCAATGAAAATGGAGCAGTCATGCCAAAAACAAAAGATACAGTATGAGTTTAGATTTGAGAAGGATTGTTAACGGACACAAAGCAGCAGGAGGATATGCAATGTTATCAACGTGTTTCCAAATATCCACAACTGGAATAAGAAGCACAGGGAACATTTGGAAAAGAATCACATTTTCATAGGGGAGCAAATAATTTTGACCTCCAACATAAATTGAGGATTTTTATTTTTATTAACTTGGCTGCACACATCCCCAGACTGATCCTCGTGTTCTCAGTTAGAGTACATATACACACACACACGGCTCCAAAGCTGTTCAACGTTCACTCACACACAGAGCTTTCACACAAACAGATGTACTACTGTAAACAAACTAATCTGGAGATGTTACAGGTCCCCATGTAGAAGACACCAAACCGAGAGAACAGCAGAGGCGATGCACTGACAGGATAATCATTTTAAAAATTCAGGCTCAAGTCTATAAATACTTCTAACAATGCACTGGAACAGGGTTTAAATTTTCAGACCAATTAAAGTCTTTCTCTGGTGACTGGAGCGCTGAGTGTAAACAGTGTCTCATTTGGCAGCACAGTCTCCATCTCATAGAGATGAGAGGCAGAGTAAAACCACAGTGTACTTTTGGCATTCTAATGAGGGCGACACCCAGCACTGTGGTTATTGAACCTGCCCATGAGTCACAGAGCTCACACGAGGCCACTCACTCATCCAATGGCGGAGCATGATTCTACCGCTGGCTCTCTTTTTTTTTATCTTCTCTCATGACTTAACTACCACAAAATATTTTATTGTTTCTCCCATAAATCTAATTTAGTACTTTACTGCTTCACTAAATTCTATGTCAGGTCAGGCAGAGGTGTACATGTCAGTGTAGGAGTAGATTTCAGGGGGGAAGAGGGGGTTTGTTCCCCTCAATATTTGTAAAATGTCCATTTGTCCCCTGTAAAACACTTTCCTTTAGCTGACAGGCAACTGTCTTGCCTCTGAAGATCCTGCTTTACATAAGTAATGTCATTTTTATGTCATTGTTGGTTCATTTCTTGACATTTTTTTTCATTCATGTTGATCTTTAGTTTATTTTTACTGTAAATAAACTAAATAAGTTCAAATCAACTGCTACACATTTTTACTTAATTTTATTGCTTTTTACATTTTTTGAGTATTCTGTTTATTTTTACGCATTTACTTAATGATTTTGTTCATTTTAATTTATTTTCTTGATCATTTTGTTCATTGGGTGCATATTTTTTCATCTTTGTGCATTTTCCTCGATCATTTAGTATATTGTTTCTCATTTTGTTACTTGTCTTTGCTCATTTTATTTTTTATTGTTTTTTTTCATCATTTTTGTTCATTTTTAGTCATAATTTTATTAAATGTTGCTCACTTTCTTGACTATTTTGTTTTTCAGCAGTTTTTTCTGGTTATTTGATTCATTTCTTTACATTTTCTGGGTTAGACTGTTTATTTTATTCAATTTCTTGTTCATTTTTGTCTGTTGTTTTAATTATTTTTAAAACGTGTGTTCATTTTCTTAAGTATGCTGTTTAATTTTGACTACTTTCCTTAATTATTTTACTTATTTTTATTCTTTTTCTTAATTAGCTTGTTTATTTTCATTCATTTTCTATGATATTTTGTTTATTTTTATTCATATTCTAAATTATTTTGTCTCCCCATTGTCCAGAAAAAATTACACCCTTGCATTTCAGGAAGGATGGGGTTTCTTCTGTTTTTGCTTATTTTCAGGATTATATTATTTAGTTCAGAGATTCTTTTTTTATTCAGTTTTGGTTTATTTGTTGTGACCCGACCCCACGGATAAGCGGTAGAAGATGGATGGATGGATGAATGTTGCATATTTTGTTAATTTTTGTCCATTTTCTTCATTATGCCATTGGGTTTTATTAGTTTTGCTTCATTTTTTGGATAATTTTTTTTGTTTTTGGGATTATTTTGTTCCTTTTTGTTAATTTGGTTTACTTTACTGCCTATTTTGTTCTTTTTGCTGATTTAAATATTAAAACTTGAGATGTAAATTACCTCATTTTGGCCACACCCCTTTCCTATCAGTGTTATGGATTCCCTCATGGCGACTCCTTCGCAAATTATCCTGAGATATCAGGATGATTTTTCTGTTGGCACTGGTGGACAGACTGAGGACAGTGATTGTATATCTGTGATGACACAAATACCCAAATGGCTTGTTTCAGGTCCAATTGTTTGAAAAAAATGCTTTGTTTCTCCTGTGAATGAGAAATGTGATATGTGAACATTATTTTTAGAGCCCCCAGACTTATTATTAACAATGGTAAAATACAACCCCAATTCCAAAAATTTGGGATGTAAATCAACCGTAAACAAAAACACAATGCAACACAAGTGAAAACAAAATTAACAAAATAAATAAGTAAATGACAATAATGAGCAAACTGTGCAAAAATGAACAAACTAACCACGTATATTAACAAACATGAAGAATGTACCGAAACTTAACAAAATGTGAGAACTCAGCCTCTGTCAAAACCCAACAAAATGAGCAAAATAATCAAGTAAATAAGCAAAAAATGAAGAAAATTAAAAAGTAAATCTTAAGTTTTTTTCTCTGTTTGACAGTAGTAGGTGGCAGTGGCTCAGGATGTAGAATGACTCATCCAATAACCAGAGGGTTGGGTGTCGGGCAACACGGTGGTACAGTGGGTAGCACTCGTGCCTCACAGCTAGAAGGTCCTAGGTTCAATCCCAACACCAGGTGGTGGGGCCCCTCTGTGTGCAGTTTGCATGGGCTCTCTCCAGGTTCTCCAGCTTCCTCCCACAACCAAAAAACATGCACTAGGGGGTTAGGTGAATTGGTCACTCTAAATTGTCCATA
>JAQQAE010013207.1:0-12849 GCA_029823295.1 Pseudamia nigra | reverse complement strand
CTGAGCGACAGGAAGCCAGTGCAGAGACCTGAGCACTGGACTAATGTGGTCGTATTTCCTGGTTCTGGTCAGGACTCAAGCAGCAGTGTTCTGGATGTACTGCCGCTGTTTTCCAGCTGGTTTAGAGAGGCCAGGGAGTGTCTAAGAGATGCAGCCAGAGGGTGGGAGCTAGTGGGAGCAGGAGGCTCCAGCAGAGTCCATGACATACTGTACAGTGGAACCTCGGGTTATGAGTGCATCTACACACGAACTTTTCAGGTAATGAGGAAGACATCGGGCAAAATTTTGTCCCATCTTGCATGAAAACATCAAGTTACGAGTAAAATAGTTCCCCAGAGGAGCATGCGCTACACACCCACCACCTGGAAACGTAGACATGAAACTGTTTGTTGCAGTGTTTTACATTACTTGAGAGTTTAGTAGAGTTTTTCCTTACTTTTTGTCTCTGTCTTCCATTGCTGCCTGGATTCTGGCTTCAGCCTCTGTCTTCCTCCTGTGGTTTCGACCTGCATTTCGTCCAGTTCGTTCCTCTCCCTGTGGCTGTTCCGATCAGCCTCTATCTCCGCCTGCTCTGTCTGCTCCATTCCATAGCTCCATACGGCTTCTGCATTCTGCCATATCTTTTCTGCTTGTGCCTCAATAAACTGTGTTAACGGCTACCTGTACTCACCTTGTGTGTTCACCAGCTTGGTCCCAACCAGCTCCTCCCGTAACAGAAACTCGTCCGTCCCAGGCTGTACAGTGGCTTGCCCTATAACAGGAGTTTTCTTGGGTCTTGGAATGGGTTAATTGGTTTTGCATGTATTCCTGTTGGAAAACCGGTCCCGTCTCATGAGTTTCTTGTGTCACGAGCATGATGCCGGAACGGATTAAATTCGTAACCCGACCACCGTATACTAACATCTGAAGAAGGGAGTATATGACATCACTGGGTGTTACAGTCTAATAAAAAATAATTTTAAACCGAAGAGGTGCATGTATAACGTATATTATATGCACTATACATTACACATCACATTAGATTCAACTTGATTGTCATTACAGTGAAATACTGATTAGCAACAGTATAATCTAGCATATCGAAATGCTAAGCTATGGAAGATTAACATTAATGATGTGCACTTTAACACTGATGTAATGTTTGACTCTATAAACACACTTTAGACAATATGAACTGTAACATAATGAACTAGGCTGACAACTATTTCCATCTATGATTATATAAAGAGGTGGAAAAGGAACAACATAGTGATTGACTATAAGAAGCAGACAAGCAGCGAATCACATGTCAGTAAGAACATACATAAATGAATAAAAGCTGCTAAATAGATTTAATCTGTACAAATGTCCCTGAGGAATGTAAAGGTGGGAGTAGTAACAAGCAGTACAACACTGTGTTCCATAACATCATAGGCTCCTCCATCACATTAACTGACATTAGAAGTAGTTACTTATTTGATTAACAAACCGTGTTAAGGCTTATGGCTACTATTGTTCAAAAGCATTTAACAAGTTAACGCTACACTCAGTACATTTAAATGATTTCATCGCATGAACTTTAACTCTGTCTGTGTCACATTAAATTTTCTTCCTCTTCTTTTTCTTTTTTGTCTTTCCCTAGGCACCAGAAAGTTTGGGTCGTTTTGACATTATTATTATTATTATTTTAACAAATAATAGTACAGTGGTACCTCGTCTTACAAGTGCATCGACATATGACTTTTTACGAGTAAGACGTCGGGGAAAATTTTGCACCGGCTCACGAGCAAAAACTTGGGTTACACTGCTCATGACCGGCTGAATTGTACTGCATATTTGTGCCTTTGTTCATCTCAAATAGTGTTTCGTTTTGTGCTTTTTCATCATGGGACCTAAAATACGAGTGACCGACTTGGCAAAGGAATACCGTACAGTCGAAGTGCCTCCACCAGGCGGCTAAGTCTGATCAGATGGCTGCTGAGGAGTTTGTTTAGCTTCCTCAACAACAGACTTCATTTCCCAAACAAGTGTTTTTATTTGTGACAAGACGGGGCTCTTCTGGAAGAAAATGCCACGAGGACATTCATCACTACCGAGGAGAACATCCTCTGTCGCCAACAAGCCTCTTTTGCCTGCAGCCATCGCTGTCTCCGAGGTATGTGTCTTCATAAATAATTTTTAGAACTAATTTCACGCATTTCTTTTCAGATAATTAACATTACTTCCTTTTCAAATAATAATAATGAATAAATGTGCATGTACGAGTGTGTTTACATACTGTATATGGGAGTTTGCGTGGGTCTTAGAACGGATTAATTGGTTTTACATGTATTCCTATGGGAAAACTGGTCCTGTCTAATCAATTTTTGACTTCACGAGCATTGACGCCAGAACAGATTAAACACGTAAGACGGGGTGCCACTGTACAAACTAGTTTTAGTATGAAAATAGTCACATTTTTTTCTGCCATACTGCCTATGCACGGCCCTGTCTCCCTGCATGATCAATGGAGCTGAGGTGAGATGAATGAAAAGAACAGTCAAAGCAACCATACCCTTAATTATCCACAAATGTTGGGATCTGGATCATCCAAATGGACATGAAAATAGTAAAAGTTAAAAAAGAAATTCACTCCTTCACATTGTTTAAAGGTTGAAATCAACTGTAGAGATGGTTTGTACCAGGCTCTAAGCACGTTTATTTCTGTTCTGAAGTAACATCAGACTCTATAGGCAATGTGGACTTTTTAGAGTCAGCCTCCAATGGACACTGTCAGTTTTAGCAATCTTTTTTTAAATATTTATTTTTTTGGGCTTTTTAGCTTTTAAGAGAGACAGGAAACGTGGGAGGAGAGTGTCGAGTGTGACATGCAGCAAAGGGCCACGGGCTGGACCTACACCCAGGCCGCTTTGATTAGGCTGGAGCCATGTGGGTGGGTGGGTTCTACCAAGTCAGACACCGAGGCACCCAGTTTTTCACACTTCTGTACTTAACACCGACCTCATCCATGGAGGTACGGTAGAGTTTGCGAATGTGACGTAACCGACACAATCCATCTTGGCGCCTATGCACAACTTGCATGGCTCACCATAGCAATTGCATGAAAATAGAATCCATTTTAAACACATCACTGGTTTTTACATCAGTTTGTTGCTGTGTTATTGATTACACCAACTGTTCGCATGACTCCGGTGGAAAACGTAAGCCGGATGCCGTGCCTGTTTTTGCTTTTCCGGCAAGGAGCAGCGATGTTGGAGCAAAATCAGCACTGACTGGCTTAAAACACCTGAAATAAACATGATTTTTGTTAAATTACATTCTTTTCACTTGAAGCAGTTCTGACAGAGCATGCTGCAGAGAGACAGAGAAGCAACTTAGTGAATTCAGTGGTCTGATTTTCTCTTTTAAATATTTGCACTTCCTGTACCCAGACGTTCAAAAATAGCACATGCCCCGAGAGACATGTAATTTTTAAATTGTTCTGATGTGTCCACCCTAACACCACAAAAAGAACGTCAAAATATCCAGGAACATTATCATTGGTGGCTCAGTAAAATGTGTTGACCATTCTGTGTGCTCATAAGGATCAATTCCTCCAACGGTATTTATTTTCTGAATATATTGCTCTTTTACATCCTTTAATTTCTCTTGATAGTAGATATCAACTTTTAACTTGTCACATTGTTCATCCTAAAAACATGGCAGCAGTATCCCAGAGTGCTTTGCAAATTCCCAAGCGCTGTATCAGGAACTTGGGAATTAAATACATATACTGTATCACAAGGGTGAGAGTCAAAGAAATACAGCCGTGTTATATTTTTACCAACCGGTATAAGAATGGTGGATGAATACGAGATTTGCTACACTGACACAGTTACTTTTCTGTGTCATTTCAGGAGTGTCTGCATGTCACTCAACTCATTTGTCCTCATTACATTTAAAACTGGGACAAATGTTGCAAATGTTTGCATTCAGGGTTCACTTGGACACGACAGTGAACTGACATTATGACTGAGTTATTGTGACGTGAGCATACACATTTTGGACATGACAGCTGATAACACTGGTCTACACAAAATTTAGTGTGCATGTTTTTTTTTTTTTTAGCTTATTTAAGACAATTTTGATGTGCTGAATCCAAAAATCACATTGGTTTTGTTAAAATCAGGTCAAACTTTTTCATTTTCACTTTGGGACCTGGCTGGGCCAAGACACTGCATCTTTTCCAGAGATCCAGACTGTGAGAACTCAATGTAGTGGAAGCATGGAAGGTGTTTGTTCAGTTTGTGAAAAACTTTCTTGGCAACAACAAGGAACTTGTCCCCAATATGTTGATTGCCTTCAAAACCTTGGATGCAACACGAGCATCAAAATGCATTACCTGTTCTCACATATGACTTGGTTTCCTGAGAATCTCGGGTCAATGAGTGATGAGTAGAGGGAGAGACGGTACCGCAGGTACCAGGGATGCTGGACTGCAGTCGTGATGGCTGATTACTGCTGGACTCTGAAGAGAGACGTTCTTGCTGATGATTGTTCCAGGAGTTCCAAGAAGCGAAAGTTCAAGCCCTGAATTTTGAACAATAATAATGTAAAATGCTAAAATAAAGCAACTGCCAATGCCAAAAAATGTAAATGATTTAGTGGAAAATCAGGTTTTTTACAAAATCCAGTTATCACAAAAACTGACCTCCATCCATTTTCTACCCCTTAATCCTTGCAAGGGTCGGCAAACCAGTGTAATTTAAAGAACAGATTGCATGGATTATGATGCAAGGCTGTAGTATGATTCAGATTGTGGTCTTCATAATAATCAGGCAGTTTAAGCATGTTTTAACACTCACCTTATGTGCGCCAGAATTTCAGACTTTCCAGTTTGATAAAAAGCAAATTGTTCAAGTTTTTGGTTTGACCAAAAATATGGTTTTCGTGTGGATCGAACTGGACCATGGTTTGGTTTAAGTATGGCACAAAAAACACCCGGAGTGAGGAAATCTTTGGATCATATTATACACTATAGATGGTAGATCTTCAAAGTCTTCACAATTTTACATTGAGGAACATTTTTCTGAAATTGTTCCACAATTTTTAGATGCAGTTTGTCTCAGATTGAACATCTGTCCATCTTTACATCTGAGAGGCTCTGTCTCTCTAATGTTCCTCCTTTTATACCCAGTCATGTTACTGACCTGTTGACCTAATTAGTTGTCAAATGCTCCTCACAATTTTACATTGAGAAACGTTTTTCTGAAATTGTTATTGTTAATTTTCAGTCACAGTTACTCACAGATTAGCAAGGCTCTTCCTAACCTCTTACCCTATCCCTAACTCTGACCCCTATCCCTGCCGGAAATGTTCTTCCCCTACAAACTGGAGCAGTCGTTTTTTGGACAATTCTGCTTCCAAACACACACACAGACAAACTGTTGTCTGTCTGACAAACAGACAACAGATGCCTTTTGTGGCCAAACGTCAAGTGCACTGTCATGTCATGTCTGTTTGTTCTTGTGTGCACAAATCACAGAAACACCCTGAGGGAATTTCCTCAATTTTGGTACAAGCATTCATTTGGAGTCTGGGATGACCTGATTACATTTTGGTGGTCGAAGGTCAAGGTTAGTAATGTAATAAATGAGAAGATAACATTTGAATTTTGAGCTTTTCCAGCGGCATTGGAAGCTAAATGAGCTGAACTGAAAATGCCTGGGTTTTTACAAACAACCATTTATTGTTCTGGATAACAAATGACATCCTATAAAACTGCTGAAAAGCCTCTGCAGTGTTTCCACATATTGACAGAATGTTGGGATTTAAACAATGACTGTGCTTTGGGTATTTAGAACTTAAACGTCCAACTAAATGATATAAAGCTGTAAAGTTAAGTGCAAAGATGGTATTTCACAGCAGTTCATTTAGTTTCACTCTAAAGGCACTTTAACACTTAATCAATAGCTTATTATGTGGGAGCCAACACACAGCAGTTTGTACCATTTAAGGTTAATATAGAACCCAAAACCAAAGTCTTAATACACAAAGTGCTTTACATAAGATTTGCTTCATTACCAACCATGATACAACTTTATTAAAATTGACTTTTTAATGCTCATAGTAGCTTATTACTCTATTGGCTCACTAGTCAAACAAAAAAATAGGGAGCTGAAATACTTTAAAGTGCTACAAAGTTTGTATTTGTATGCAAAAATCCATAATAAAGAAAGAAAAAACAAAATGCACGTGACGGGTTCAGCTCACGGTTAGCTTATAAACATTACGATTCCATTCCCGGACACCCAGGCCTGGTCTGTGCACTAAGAAATCCGTGTAGCTAGCCCTGGGTGGTGTGGTGTCTGCCTCGTATTTCCGACAACGCGGTTACCTACCACTCGGGGTTGCTGGGTAATGCAGTTCAGAGTGTTTTTTAAAGGTGATTATTTACAAACAGTGCCAGCATGGTAGTTAAAAGTTCAATGCTTCGCTCCATAGGGAAATGGCTTAGTTTGTACCGCGCTGCCTCCACTCTACCGGGTTTATCCGAGTCCTAAATTCTGAATCTGGGTCTGAGCCGTCCTCACTCCATTCTCCTGTGCCTGAGATCCACACGCCTATTTAAATTAACTCGACACACACAATGAGTTTACAAACCACATCCTCCGACATGTGTGATATGTATTTTCCCCTGAGCTGAAACGAGGATCATAACAACACATGACCTCCATTTTACTTCTGGTGACAATGGGTGATTGTATTTCTATTCAGTTGTATCTGTGGTAAAGTATGGCTCCTCTTTAAAAAAAAAAAAAAAAAAACATCTATTTCTGTTCTGCCAGGCAAGTGAGGTGGCCTTTTGGTTGTAACGCCACAGACATGGCAAAAGAAAGAGTTGCTTGGAAAATAAAAGTGACACGTGATGATGCATCATGACAGAAAGAGACAGAATGATCATATCTCTCTCAGACAGGAACTATGTTTGAGATTCAGCGTCTAATATACACTGCAGAGCTGTCGGGGTGATCTATGTGCATACACCGCCTGCCAGCTCACATTTCCTGTTCGACTCAGAAATTCACAGACTTCTGGCCATACAGTGGCTGGTCATTAGCAGGACTTGTTGCATTTGTCTTGTCAACTGGTTTAGCAGGTCATAGGCCAGTTTGGTGCTGTAATTGGTATTTTGGTACTAGCCCAGTGGAGTGAGTTGACAGAAAAAAAAAAGAAACCCATAAAATAAATAGAAATTTATGGGTCCATGGGGAAGACGGGTACAGGAGATGGTCACAGTGTATTGTTTTTGTTCTGTGCTTGGATCCAACTGATACTGATCGAGTCAATTTCTCTATTTCTAAGCTAAAAGCTAGTGTTGTACATATATAACACTGTGTAAGGATGAATTCTGAAATGAACATAGGAAGTTTAATGGGAAACTGAACTGAATTGAATCGAGGCTTTTATTCTGGATGAAGAGAATTGACACAATCATTAGCTTACGAATGCAGATAGCAATATTAATGACTACACCATTCTCATTCCCAGCACACTGAAATCAGCTGTAATGCCAAAGCTTTAATGCATCAGAAAATGTGCAAGGAACTTCTTGGTGAGTGCAAATGACACATTATACAATTTACTTGCAGCAATTGTGAGAGAACACTATCCTTGTATCATTCTGGTGACATTTTAGAATAATTCTTAGAAGGATGTGGTTGGGGTGGTTACAGCTGCACAACAAACCGGTGAACTTTCACACAGGAGACCAGCGTTTGCGTGTCTAACCATCATGCCAACCCTTTTCCCAAACTCTAAGCAATTCATTTTGTGCCTAAACCTAATAAAACTGTGGTGATTGTATGACCATCTGTCTGCGGCGAGATGTGATGCACTTTGCACATCCGAGAGGGATAACACAGGTTGCCTTATCCTCAAAGACAAAAAGGCCAAAAAACTGAGAACATACTGCAACAACTGTAAATGACCAACTACCAGAGCAAAAACAGTCTCCAACGTAAACACAATATACTGTAAATGCACATACAAATGTTAATATTTTGTCTATTAAAATCGAATCATTCTTTGATGAATTAATTTAGTGCAAAGATTGACAGTAGGACCATTTAATATTGCATCTGGCTCATAAAACTAAGCATTTCGTCCACTTGACATGGTTGAATACATGTGGCACCTGTGGTTCAGGAGGTGGAGCGAGTCATCCAACAACCAGAAAGTTGGCCGTTTGAGCCTCGATCTGTCCCAGTTATTGTTGTTGTGTCCTTGGGCAAGACACGTCGCCCCCCTTGCCTTGTATGAATGTGAATGAATGAATGTTTGATGGTGATCACAGAGGCCATTGGTGCAGATTGGCAGCCACATTTCCATCAGTCTGCCCTAGTGCAGCTGTGGTTTACCACCAGTGTGTGAATGTGGAGCAAATGAATAATGGAATCAATGAAAAACATCTTTGAGTGTCCAGAAAAGCATTATTAACTTACTTTTGCCGTGCTGATCAGTAGGTCATTAGTCACCATAATAAAACAATCATACTCACATTTAGATTGTCATCTTTATTATTTCCAAGTGCAATCACTGTGGTTGGGTCAAATTATGATCAGGTAATTTACCGAAATGACAATGTGAACCCATGAAAAGAAATGAAATATGCCTACATCAAAGCAAAACAAAATTTAATACCAATAAATAACTGTTCTTTATGAGGTATGTGCTCAGAATTAAACCAATACTACAGTGGTGCATAGAGATAATAAAATGTCATTAATAGTTTTGTGTATGTCACTTGTTAATTCAAATTTCAGAATTGTGACAGGTCAACAAACATGTTTGTGTGTTTCAGATTAACCATTGCTGTTAACTTTGTACGTATCCTCACACACAAGGCGTTGCATTCTACTGCACAGTCATGAGCCCATTATTGGTGTCCTTTGGATTTCAAAGCCCGGAGGATGCCAATATTGTCAACTCTCATTGAACAGGGCACCCCATCGAAGTCAAAGTCCACATGTAGCCACTCATCTCCCTCACTGTGCACAGCTGATTTTATCTATTATTCCCCCAGCTGTCTATGCATATTTGTTGTGTTTAAACAATGAACTCCACTCTACATTTTGGCAGCAGGTGACACCAATGCACTTCTTAGGTCAACTGGGTCCTAATGTCAAATGAAAAACACAAAGGATCTGATTGCAAAGCATGATGGGATTCAGTATATCACACAGACATCTCAAGCTAGACTTGCATACATCTGGGTTTCAGTCAGAATCACTGTCAGCAGCATGCATTAAATTGTGAACCCATCCATTGTCTCGACCTTTGCCACACTACTCTCTATGCTAAAGTATAACGCTCTAAGTCTAGTCTTTGCATTGAAATACGATGCCCTGACTATGCAGGCAAAGCTTCTGATTTCCCCACTGAGTGTTTCAGCCTGCGGCCAATGAGTCTTAACTTTGGAAACATTACCAGGCAAGTAATTACTGTGCACACTTCTTTGTGTGGTTTGATCTTGGTGCGTGTCTTAAATTAGCATAATCTACCTGCTTTGTAAATGCTTAATTGGTCGGGTGTGCATACCACAATTTTCCCATAATGTTGCATGCTTAGACGTGCTTTATATGTGAACCACAATAGTTAAAATGAGGGATTAGGGAACAGTCAGCACCAAAAAAATAATTGTATTTAAATGACTTATGTGCTTGTATGTGAGCTCCTGTTTCTGCACATGTACAGTGTGTGTCTCTTCCTTTGTAATACTAACAACTCCTCCATACAGCTCACTCCTGCAGGTGTCAGAGGGAGGCTGGGCAGTGGAGCCATCAGAGAGAAATATGGGCTGTAAGCTGGAGCCGTAGCACCATTACCGCTAGCGTCTTACTGCTGCTTTCATCTGTTTGCTCTATCTCAATGGTCATCTGGGGAACCTGGCGGCCGCACTACCATCAAATTGGAGCTGGGCAGAAAGAGGAAACAAAGACCATTACACAAGGTGTGTGTGTCGGTGTGGGCCCAAAAGCGTGGGACTGCGAGTGAGAAATGTAGTTCTGTCCAAGTGCCTGAGCCAGTGAGTGTGTTCCTGTTTATGTGGGTGCATGCATGGATTTGTGTACGTGTGTGTGTGTTTGTGTTTGTGTGTGCATTACAAGGGAGAGTGGGTGAGAAAGAGGCTGCATAACAAATCAAAAGCCCTGGTTTGTCCATAAGAAGCTTTGTGGCTGGAGGCTACGGAGAGGAGCTAGCACTGCACTTTGTCACCCTCCCTCTCTGGTTGTGCAGGTTTTTTCATTGAACAACAGTACTGCAGTAGCGACGACGCTGGCTCCACTGACAGCTCCATTCACTGGAGTGCAGGATAAAGTAACTGTGTAAGTGCATGTAGGTATAGCAGTACCAGTATATATGAGCATAGAGGTTGTTGTGTGAGTGCATTCGGTTGGATCTTGCAAATCAGTGGAAACATACTGAAAAAAATATACCCGTATGTGGATATACAGTATTTCACCAACAGGTTAGAAACAAATGTACATTTCTGCAACAGCTACAGAATGATTTCATGCACACTGCATGCAGCTTCATGCATCGACAGTGCCCGTCAAAAATCTGAACACTCCAAATATGACATACCCACAATAAATCATGTTTTTCTCAGCTTCTACAAGACCTACGTGGCTAATCGTCGTGTCAGATGGAAACGGTGCTGTTGATGTGAAGAATCTGAAAATAAATGATACTCGGTGACAGTAAATGAGGTTTTAAGTACATAGATCTGTGTACTGTCTGAAAAAAATCCACGCATTACCATCAAATATAAAGCCATCTCTCAGTAGAGAAGGCTACAAAGCCAGGAATTATTGACTCAATGTACAGTATGAACAACAACTGCAACAAGTTTGGTGAGAATCAAGTAAAGCAGGACAAAGATACACATGTTTTTGTAAAAAAAAAAAAAAAAAAGTACAGGCGGAAATGCACTGCGCCAAATGCAGCACAGTTCAGCACTGTTCGACTAATTTGGCACAAGTCAATAAATCAATAGGTCAGTAAGTCTTATAATACGTTATAACAGTCATAACAAAATAGCTTATAATAAAATCAACAAGTAAATACCTCATTTCAGGTGGATATGTGTTTTCTATTTGTCTGTGGCTTTGTTTGTCCAGGATCAACACATCTGGCAATTGGAAAATGAGTCACTCAGCTCGATATTATCACCAGTATCCTCAAAAAGTATCTCTAAAGCCTCGTCTGGAGTAAGCCTGCAGATGTTTTTGGATAAGCCATTGTTATTTGTGTAATAGACCAAAAGTGTTCACAACAAAAATGGAAGCAACAGTGTCATGTGCCTCATGCGTCATGCATTCTTACGAGGCAAAATGCGCATATCTGTCTGGCGTCTTTATGCATATACGGTATATTTTTGCTTGACAGCTTTGACCAATCAGAATGCTTGATTGTTGGAAAGCTCAGAACCTGTAGAAAGTGATGGTGTTGGACACTTTGAAGGTATGTTCAATTCTGTCCAATCAGATGTGGAAATATTTACACTTTTTTGATTTTCACTCCTATTAAAGAGCTAATTACACTAAATTATGTCTAGATTCTACTCTAGCTACATTAATATTTTTTTCAGGTACATTATCGTCACCTCTTTTTTTTTTTTTAGTATCTACTGAACCAACAGTTTCCGTGGAACCGGTGGAAACCAAAACTCAGTCATATAGCTTATGTACAGCTCTGGAAAAAATGAGGAGGCCACTGCAAAATGATCATGTTGTCTGGTCTAATTTTTCTATTTTGACCAGTATGTTTGGGTAAAATGAACATTTATTCGCAGAGCATGACAAATGGCCAAAATGCAAAGGGAAGGCGTGTTTTCAGTCTCAAATCATGCAAAAAAACAAGTTCACATGGATTTTTCAACAGCATAATGTGGGCAGAGTTTAGAAATCAGTATCTGGTGGAAAAACCCGAATATTTTTCTTCATCCTCGTTAAGCTAATCAAGATCTCCGTTAAATAGAATGAGGTGTGTCTGTGTAGGAATTCAACAGACATTGCCGTCATATAGTACATGTAGAGATGTTGAATTCAGATTCTACAAAAGCGCATTGCATTCATCAAACAAAAAGACTCACTATCTCGTAATTATGACTTATGGATCTCATAATATTATATCTGTGGTGCGTTCACTGCCCCTCAGTTTCATAACTAACCACTATTTTGCTGTATCTAGAAAGTACGGAATTACGCATGTTTCTGATGTATTTCATGTGCATTAACCCAGGATATGTGATTCTGATAAGTATGGTAACATGTCAGAACACCGGGATGGATACAGAAATTCATATATGTATATCCATGAAGCATCCTGTGTTAGTCTGACTGCTCCTGCAGGAAGAGGGCAGCTTCTAATCAATCAATGTGGACTCCCCCCTCTGAACAATCCCAATAATTTAAGACATCTTCATAGTGTTATTTACTAATATTAATGCCATCCTCACTAAGAAACATTAATATTTCCCAGTGTCTCAACTGGGAAAGAAGTAAAAGCAGATTAAATCTGACATGTTACTACTTTCTGTAGCAAAGACGAAGAGATTCCTGAGAACCTTTTCTCATAATTATGAGAAAAGATCTCATAATTAAGGAAAGCCATGAACCTTCTGAAACAGTTGGAAGAGGACCAGGTCATTAACAAACGGCTCTACTGCAATCTATTATGGATTTATGGATTACCTAAAATCCACAAGGAAGGAGCTGCACTCTGACCTATAGTTAGCAGAATTAACTCAGTAACTTACAACATTGCCAAACACCTCACCAAGATTCTAGCACCACTGGTGGGGAACACACCACACCATATCAAGAA